>JAHZNB010003386.1:0-12246 GCA_027744295.1 Callyntrura guangdongensis
TAGGAAAATTGTGAAAGAATAAATAATGTGGAGACGCTTACAGTATTTTTATATATCTTTTAGACACTATAGTCACTGCCACATCGATGTAAATTGGGGGATGTAGTTCGGCAAGCAAAATGATCCCCCGATGGTGTTGTGAGGCCTGTACTCGCATGCGTTCACAAACAAATCTTTTTTTGTTTGAACATATTCTGGCAATACAATGCCTTGTTGTTTTTGACATCTGGTTTAAATAATTGATTTTGCTAGGTTGCCTGTTGTTGTACAAAAAAACGTACCTATTTGACTTGACTGGGCTTTAAGTCAACATACTGCCACATGAAATGGCGCACACCCCGCTTTCTGCAAGTTTTGTTGTTGATAAACACAATAGCGATAATAACAGTGATAGCCGGTGTCCTGTGTGTCAATCTCAATCAAGTATTACATTACTGTGTGTATTGTGCTTGATGTGCAATATTTAATTTTGTCCATTGTTCTGTATTTTGTGCTGGTATATATATAGCGTAGCTATCTTTCTGTTCTTTTGCATACGCATGTCGTGCGCATGAACTTGGACGAACCGTAACACATTCATCCAAAAAATGTATTGACTGTCCAATATTTGCATACTTATTCGTTAGTATGTGTATGTGACGTTAACAAAATTAATAAGCTTTTAGTTGACGATGCACACAGCTTGGACATCTTTTAAAATATACACTTTTTCCAACTTTATATTGACACAATTTATTTACATCATGATTTTTGCACAATGTAGCTCATGAAGTTATAGATATAAATCATGTAGTCTGTTTATTAAAGTATATAGTCATAGGGTGATGTGAGAATTCCTTTTCTTATATAGAGGTGAAACAAAGACAGATGCCCTGTCATACAGGGTTGAGATTTATTGATTGTAACATCAAACGTCTACGCATAATAAACGCTCCATATGGGATGTATCCAAATCAAATTACCGTCACTCCCTCATTGTTAGATAGGATGGTGCATTGATGTACCAAATTCAAAGACGCCCAAACAGTCGTCAAATTGAATTGCAATCGACAATCGCTTAATTTAAAATTGAATAAATAAATAAGGCGACCGTTTCTAATGAAGTAGTAAATTATTTCGGGTATACGAGTGAAAATGAAATGCATGAAACCCAACCAACCGCTGTTGGTTAAACTCATTTGCATTTGAAGGGAGAAATTTTGTAGATTACAAATGGAGATGGCCTGCTACATGTCGAAAACAATAAAGGAGATCTAACTGACATTAAGCAGACCGGATAGATCTCTATAGCACAGGGAGATGTTAGTCAACAGTTGGGATTTCTGAGATTAAGTGGAAGAGGAAATGGGATGGATGTGCACCGACGGATGTAGGATGTGTGTACTTAATGATAAAATGCGTTTATAAACCTACCTTCATTTCTATGTATCTTTCCGTTCCTGATTAAACAACATGTGTATAAAATTATTTATCACACTAACAAATTTATTCCCTTTTTCCTTTTCATTTTCTGTCAGATTAAATATTGTCGTATGATATCAGTACATACTTCGTGACGATATTCTCGAGTTTTAAAAAGGATAAAAGAAAGAAAAAAATGTTTCAACTGCGAAACGATGACATGTCTTTGCTTCATTAAAGAGATAAAAAGCCATTGGGCATTTTTCATGACATTGTCTGTAGACAGACAATTTCGAAAGTTCATTACAACCTAAAGCTTGACGAATATGTCGCCATCCTTTATCATTCGTCTTCTTATAAACATTAACCAACAGCCAACCTAAATCCTCAATAAAAGATTTGACAGCCAACGACTTTTGCATCTTCTTAACTAGAAAAGGCTTATTTTTTTTATATTTGGTGACGTTACAAAAGGCCTGCCTTTATTTGTAAAGAGGTATTTACCTACATACAACTCATACATTCATAATGAAATTAATTTGCCATGCCATGCAGGACTTGCGGTGTTTGAATGGTTTAGTAAAGGTTTCAAAGTAACCTCCTTAATCTAAACAGTTCGCATACGAGTATCACCGCATCTAGAGAAGTTGTACGAATATATATGCGGTGGTAGGTAGAGTAGTATATAACATCCCCTATTATTTTACTTTGTCATCATCCCAATTTGTAGTTCACAGACTAATCTCAAATACAACGGATTTATACGGAATAAGAGTTGAAACTCTAAATACAAAAACACATATAACTCAATGAGCATAAATGCGTTTTGTTAAAGTGGTTAAATAAACTGACAGTTGACTGAGTGTGTGTCTGTCGTGTGTGCCGAAAGAAAAGCAGGGTTTTTATTGTACACTGGTGTGTGTTTGTGAACTGTGTAAAATGCAAATCAAGTCAAAGTGAGAGTGTGTGTGGTATCATGATTAAGAGGATATAATAACAAAAAAGCTCTAGCTAAAGAGACTTGGGGGAATGAGCAGTGCACTTTATACTTACTTCGTTATTTCATTAAGTGTGTACACAGCACGGCACATAATATTTAGTTCATAATATACGCATGCAATTCACATTGTGGCAGTGAGAGTGACTGTAACTACTGCCGTATAAGTTGTAACGATGAGTGAAAGAGAAAATAAACTAAATTTTCATTTCATTAGTTAATTCAGGTTTTATTCGTTGTTTGCACAGTTCTGTTTCTTCTGCACCAGGTCGTGTGATATGTGGTAAAGGGAGACATTATAGACGCATTGGATCTTTATATTACGCCTTTTTGCTGACGAACTCGTACTAGCTCGGCTACTCTATCTAAAATTGGGTCTGCTAGCAGTGTGCTAGTGCAGACCCACTTACTACTTTAATATCGGCCTGGTGAAATATGATTTTGTGAACTTGAAATTTGTTCATGACTTTAAATTTCATAGGGATTATTTGTAACATAATATTCATTTGCTCTGTAGAACGGTTCTATAAAATCTGATTTCTTTTTGTATAGTTATCAATCAATATCTCTATCACACTGTCACTGTTAAACTTTAAGCTGAAACATTCACTTAACGTGGCCTAACCTAATTTATTTAATATTAGCTTGAGTGAAAGTACAAGCAGGTAAATGAATTTTTTTACTGAAAACCAATTTGTTCATGTTTGGTGATATTTGTCTTTCAAAGTGCTTCCTCCTTAAACGAGATGAGCTTCGGTGTGGGATATGACACATATCTGTTGGGACTCGCCCCAACTACTGAGTATGGGGATCCTTCAAGTGACGATCTCTCTTCAGAGTGGGATACGGACGATTCAGAACCAACTCCTATTACGACTAAGGCAATTTTCCTATAAAACATACCATTTCGATTTCCAAAACCGCTAATAAAAAATTTTCCATTTCAAGGAGCCTGGAGCACATGTGTGCAGATTGCTAAATTACGTTGTAAAAAGTTTGTGATTTCACCACACTACGATGTATTTTAATGGATAGAGTTATGTCCTTATTTTACATAACACGTTGAAAATCTCGTTAACTTCAATATATGTGAACAGTGAATAATGTGCTCTTTTTTTAACAAACTCATGCTACATGCTATGTTGTGCCAATATTGTTGAAACTTGTCTAATAGATTTATTACTTTTTATTTACTCTACAGGTGTCAAAATGGAAAAAAGTGCAAACATTTTTCCATCATGTTACTCCATTTATCCAGACATATCAAAACATGGCAGCACAGCCATGGATTCAGCTAGCTGGGCATCAAGGCAACTTCAAATCTGGAAGGCAGCATGGTACAATTCTAAAAAAGTTTTGTGCCAAAGAAAAAGAAGCTTTAGAGATTCTCATGGGTGACGCGTTAAAACCTTTTGTACCGCAGTATTATGGACAATATAAGGATGACGACGAAAACGGTACGCAACGTAATGAAGTTTATTAGTTTGCAAACTGTGTTTCTTTTGCCAAATGTAGTTACATTATTATCACACTATTATCGTTATCTGTGTTCCGGTTCCGGGTTTTACAACGTAGAGTTACACTTTATTAACAGTTGATATGATGCTATTTTTAGAATATAAACTTTCTTAACATTTTTATACAATATACGTAGGTGTTTCTTCACATTATGTGATTTGTAGCGTAGCATATAAGTTTTGTGCTAATTCCAGATACATGGTGTGGAGAGAGACGATCTCTACTACTGCCACTTTGGGATTTCGTATAGAGGGGATCCGAAAGAGTGATGGAAACTCATCAAAAGACTTCAAGACAATGAAATCTGAAAATCAAGTCAAGGAAGCATTTTCCTCATTCGTTAAGGGGCTTCCAGACATAGTACAACAGTACCTGGAACGCCTCAATGAACTCAAAGCCGTGCTCGCACAGTCACAATTCTTCGCAACGCATGAAGTATAAAAACTACACCTAAAAATAAATATTTTTTAAAATATTTAACATACATATTTATCATGTGCTCTTTGTATGTGTGCGTATACAGATAAACATTACATGTATTTATAATATTTTACAATATTTTCAGGTGATAGGAAGTTCTCTACTTTTTGTTCATGACTCTTCGAAAGCCTCAGTATGGATGATTGACTTTGCCAAGACATGTCCCCTTCCAGCAGAATGTCCACCAATCAGTCATGACAAACCTTGGGCTTTAGGCAACCACGAAGACGGCTACCTGATCGGCTTAACAAATCTCATTAAATTCTTTGAAGATATGATTAATAATGAGTAGTTTTATGCCTTTTTGAGATTTATACACACATCTAAATACATACATAGTTAACCATCCAATACTACTAACTATAATAATAACTTATATAAACGAAGTATTTTTGAACTCCAGATTAAATCCAGATATGACAAAACCACCCTTACAACTTAAGATCTTGCGTTGATATAATGTTTTTCTTCTTTTTCTAAATAAAATTATTTCTTACAAAGTTGAAAGTGAGTGCCTTTGGAAATACTTTTCTCTATGTAAAAGCAGACTTAATTTTCTCTAAGAAGTGAAAGTCAAATAGCGTTTTTGAGAATGGGAAATCTAGACATTTATGTAATAGCAAACATCAAAATAGCGTGGCACTGTAAACTATAAATTTCATTTCAACGCAACATTGTGGAAGTTTCCTAATAATTCCTAATATTATTGGGAAAGTACAAAAGACTTTTCCACATGCATACGACATACGATAATATGAAATTCTATATTTATATAACAAAAATCGCCAAAATATGTAACGTAATCTTAACAATGAGGTATTTCTCTGCTGCGATTCTGCCTATATTGTAAATCGTTACAATGTTGTAGAAATTAAACAATGACTTAACGTATTATTTTTTATTAGCATGAATTCATTCGCGTGATGCGTTGTTGTAACAACCTTGGCTTTTTGCTCGCTGAATGGACGTTGGCATGGCGTATTCTACGGCTTAACTTTCACACAGTCATATTCATATTCGTTGCTAATTTATTTTATCTTTTACTTTCTTTCGAAAATAGTTTATTAATTCCAGAATTAAAAAGTATCAAAGTATCAATACAGTTCAGTTTCTCGTGCACGGAGAATTAAATTGATCAAATATATATTTTTTGTTTTTATTCACCTATTTCTCCTGAACTTTGAAGAAAGTTTTAGCCATAAGAATTGCACAAAATGTGAGTGAAGATTTAGTTATCTTGTCCCCTTATGTCTAATCCCCAAACTAGCGCACAATACTGCACGGCAATATTTTTTGTCGGCGCGATTGAAAAAACTCCATTTACTCCCATATTAAATTCAAGGTCCCCATTTTGAAAGCCATTATCATTCAAAGATTATAAACTCATATCGCCTTTGAACTTGATTTTATGAAAATTTATGATTATTACGGTTTCTTCCAAATAGAAATAACACAGAGTGAATCCAAATTCCCAATTTACCCCAATACAATTTTTACACGCAGCTTAAAATGCCACCATTTCAACAGACAAATTAGCACCTAATCCTATACTAGACGCAAAAATTCCTACTAGGATTTATTCAGTGTTACAGCTTTAATGGTTTCAACCCTTGCTCGACTTCTAAAAATTATCAATGTTGCCCTAAAGGAAAGGCATCATAAAAAATTATTACCGTGGTCCCTTATTATTATTGTTATTACTATTATTAGCAAAAAGAAACCATAGTTATGTAGTTGGTTTAAGCATTGGTTTAAATTTTAAAGTGAATTACATATGCATAGAAGCAAGAGCTTGGTTGGCAGGATCTTATTCGCATTCGGTACAACGACAACCATGTTTTATAAGAGCAACATTTCGAAGTAGTAACGATAGTGATTTTTAATTGGTGGCACCCTGTCATAGATCTACACACGTTTGTCTGCCCTTTTAACAAAATTTAAATATTTTAAGGATAATAATTCGCAACTTTTAGGCATTTTTGAGGTTCCTCAAGGAGCATATGTATACATGTTTTTTCTCTTCTTTAGAATTTCATTGTGTGGTGAAGGTGAGATAAGATATAAAGACCACTGGCCACTGACAGAAGACAGAAGCTCATAAGATTAATGGCTATTTGTGTCATTAGTGGTTAGATATGTAATAATAATACTAATATTGTTTTTTTGGAAATTTAAGATTCTTAGGGATATTGTATTTCTACATCGTGTTCTACATATGTAAAATACGTAGTAAACATTATCATAGGGAATTTGGCTTTTTGCTGGGTACATAAATCAACGGAAACGCGATGTATCCAACTTTTCTTTGTCATTAGTACAAATCTGAACACACAGTGTGAAAGTAAAAGGCTTCAAAGATTTAAAAAAAAAGATTTAAGCCGATGTATGTATACTCACGTGACTGAAATATTAGCCAATAATTCTGGCATAAATATTGGCCATTGTGTCTTAGAAATTTCTGATGCTTTTTGGTAATACATTAAATACATGTTTGTTTAGAAAATGACAATTATTTAAAAAGTCAAAACACACCTAGCTAAACAAATATCCTTGATTCAGAAAAACAGAGTTGTAAAGGTTATTACTGAACAGAACCGAGATTTTCACGGATGAAGTGAATCAAAATTGTCAGTATTATAAAAATTAAAAATGCCTGCCATTGAGAAGAAATTCCAATATTCCATGGAGAATGTACCACTTATGGAAATGATGCGCTCCCGACAAGACACACTATCGTTATTAGAATATAATAAACGTGAAAGCAGCTCAAAAGTATTTACCCCGCCCAAATCAATATTCAATCTTAATATAGAGATGAATATATTTTATGTATAGGTGTGTTCCACTAAGACTTTTCAACTTTTGTAAAGTTAAAAGTATCATTTAAAATACACAAGATTTTTCATTTTCCGTCTAAAGTGATGGACATACATGGAAACTCCTCTCTATGAAAAGGATTTCCATAAATCTGTATTACTTCAAACGGTTTTGACATTGATAATCACGAATGTTTAAATAGTGATGGATACGTAATAGATTTACGTAAGATCCTAGCCCAATGTACTTACGTCTATCTTCCATACAAACGTGATTGATTTTGAACTAAATGCATATCGTGAAAAGTCACACGTAATACATGATGACCGTTGGTAGCACAAACGTATTTTTATTTTTTTGAAAACGAACATATCATTATCTTCACATGGAAGGCGTGTATAACCAGCAACGTAATGGCTAGAATATGTTTATAACAATTATTAAAGATTTAAAGCAGTTACCTATTTATCAGATACGATAAGATTTATTTTATTTTATTGCAAGATGATTGTGCCAGTAATTAATAGATCTTTCCCACCTTACATAATCGCGCAATCGTACACAAAAAACTATAATTATCTAATTTGTCTTTTTCTATAGTGAGTTGTTCGTCACTAAGGTGGTACCTTACCTATACTTTGGCTTAAATTTGTAAGTTGCCCAGTTATTAAAAAAATACATACCTACATACAATACAATCCGGCAGCGAAGTCTTGGCAACAACGCAACAACTACGTTGAATGAAGCATTAATAAATCTGCTATAACTGCAGCCCTAGATAGGTACGTATCTGAAAATGAGGACTTATATAAGGATAATATGTAATATAAATGACCCCAAATGACCACCCACACGACCCCTCCACCAACGACATATGTTATAACTTATAGCCCTTGTCATGCGAGTTCACTGCAGTAAACCACATCTCAATAGGCCATACAGTTTCGGAGTTGTGGTCAAAATAATTTTCCAAAACGTCATAGTCATAACTATCCAACAGCTATCTGCACCAGTGCTTCACGGCCACCGACCTAATTGTGGACCACCGGCCACCTTCACATCGACGTGACGAATCATTTAGTAAAAACTTTATATCTCAGGAACATGTCGTGTAGCGATTTTGATTAAAGTTTGTATGAAAGCAAGATTAGGTACGTATTATTTTCTTAGCATTTTTCCTTGATATTTCTTTTATGCGCTACTTCACGATATGATTGACGTTATGGTATATTTATAAGGGTTCTCGTTCATTAAGAACATGTTTAAAGATTTTTCAATTCCCTTTTGCTACAAAGTATTTTTATGCGTTAATAAACCTACAAAGCAATAGTAGCAAAGTGACGAAGTAATCACTTATTTTGTGATCAATCCTCCCTTCAATCCTACCTCACCAACTCTACAGGGAATGTGTAATGAATTAGCGTAAACATAACCTCAAAATTCTTAACCGTTCCTGACGAATTACAACTGAGGGACCCTTTTGAAAACCTGTGGGAGCCACATGGCTTCACCTGGAAACTCCAAAACCATTCACAAGGGATAAATTCCTTACCTTTCCATTCCCACGGGATGATAAATCGAGTGGTGCAATCAGAATTTCAAAATTCGTTATCGAATTCAAATTTTTTGAGTTATCGTTTGCACGGACGGACAGACATTGTAAATGACTTCGCCACTTAATAATTTTTTTTAACTGCCTTGCGGTCACTGGTCACTGCAGTGTCGTCTCCACTCACCAATCCAATATCTCAATGTTATTTTTACGTTTACACACTGCAGCAGCTAGCTATACAGTTTGTCTTAAAATATATATGCCAGGTAAAATGGTAATTAAGAAATTATCACCTCGTAAATCAGTTGTACATAAAAAAATAATGGGTTTGTTGTACATTGCATTGAGATTGCTCATGTTAACCATATTTTTTATCATTTTCTAAAATATAATAATCTCTATGGTGCATGGGAAGCTACAGAACAGAAAGTGGTGATAATGTACTCATCTTTTTATTTTGCGAAGTCTAATTTCCAAACGCCTTCAACTTTTCCTGTACAATAAGAGAGTGTTTTCTTTAATTTTATCGCATTGCATGATATTAATGTTCAATGCCGGTTCAATGATACGATTTACATCTTATGTCAGACAACTGTACATAAACTTTGACCACTCAAGGCAACGAAACATTAGTTCCTGCAACAACAATAATTCTTATCAATTTAGTATACTATACATCTCGCATTAGATGCTTGTTTTCTCCTGCATTTCTGCACTCAAAAATTTCAACAGGATCGGACCACTGGTTCCTGATATATATAGCGTCCAAAAGTTGTAATCAAAAAATGTACTCTTATATTTTAACGGTTTTTAACGTTTTATGATTGATCGTTGACCTAAAAAAAACACTGGCCAACTAAATCACATGGGCTCCAAAATTCCTTCCCGTGCGGCTCCTGGAGATCTTGTGTGTACAGACGGATAGGCGGACAGACAAACAGACACGTAATTGCTGTGACCTATAATAATAGTGACTATTTTTAGTCACTATAATAATAGTGACCTAGCTTTCACCAAGAGTTACTTGTGTTATTATTACCCTGTATGACTTTCACAGTCTTACACGTACAAAGTATATATTCAATATTGCAGCAGCGCAGACGGCAGGCAAGGCATACTCTACTAATGATTTCGGGCTTGATTCAATAATTTGATAAAAACCCTATTGACAATGAGTACAAATAGATAAATACTCAATGCACTGTCTGTGCATAAAATAATCGTTTATATTGCCAGTTTGCTGAATGTAATCTGGTACACCTGTATAAATACAGTCAATTGTAAGGAAGGTACTGAATGTAGTAAGTAAGACCAAAGGAAAGAGTGAGGATGAATATTATGTGTACTATTTTGTCATGGCCATGTCTAGAATCCCTTTAATTCTTCATTTTTTGTGCGCATCTCGGTAGGTACTTATTGACTATTGTTGTTGACGACATTGATGATGTGGAAATCTGGCTGGCATCATGCTCATGTACTCGACAAAATATGCGTCTAATATGTAACAATTATAACAAAATATACATGCACATACATACCTTACACTTCAATTTTCCCCTAACTATTATAGTTGTTGACGACATTGATGATATGGAAATCTGGCTGGCATCATGCTCATGTACTCGACAAAATATGCGTCTAATATGTAACAATTATAACAAAATATACATGCACATACATACCTTACACTTCAATTTTCCTCTAACTATTATGAAGGAAATGGTCAGGTATGCTTGCAATGGCTATTTTGCAAGAATAAACTTTACGATAATATACGCCGTATGCTCGGTGTTGTCTGCCTTTTAAGTAACTCTGTGTATATTCTAGTGCAAGAGTAAGTGTGCGGTCCTGGCCCTACAATTGTTTCAATTTATTTAACTAATAACGTGTAAATATAGTATCTTCATCTTAGGACATTTAAATTGTATTACTTTTGGAACAGGTGCAGCCGCCCAATCAGTAATTAATTTGAGTAAATTTAATACTGCCGATTACCAGGGAAATGGATAAAAAAGTTGACGATTCCGTTGTGCACAGAGGCATGTTGATAGCAACTTCAGAATTGCGCTCTGCGCGCTCACAGGTATTACATATTTCCTTTTAAGAATTATTTTTGAAATTTTTCTTGTGAAAAACCATGGCAGATTTGTTTCAAATGTTGAATGTAAAATGTTATTACCTACATTTGTAGGTTTGGTCACTTGTATTGCATCGTTCATTGTAGTCAACTCATTTCTAAAAATAATATTGATTTTGCAAACTGTTTTATTTGACTTTGATAAGGTTGAATGTATTCACAACGTAGTTCCGGATCTAAAAGAAATTACAAAGTGTTCCTTTTATTGGGGGAAAATTGATCGTTACGAGGCAGATAAGCTTCTAGAAGGAAGACCCGAAGGAGCATTTTTATTACGAGATTCGCAAGAAGCAGAGTATTTGTTTACAGTTAGCTATAGGTACCCACCCAACCCCACGTTCAATACAATAAGAACAACAATATCTACATACCAATACCTATCAAGATTCAATCATGAGTATGTCATCATCTCAATCATTTGTATTTTTAATGTTAATAATTTAGGCGTTATGATCGTTCCCTTCACGCAAGGATAGAACAGCGGAACAATCAGTTTTCATTTGACTCCTATGACCCCGCAGTTTATTCGTCTACAACCGTGACTGGACCTAATCGAACACTACAAGGTCAAGGATCCGTCTTGCTGCACGTTTTTTGAGCCTATGTTGACCACTCCACTTCATCGTAACTTTTCTTTTGACCTGCAACATCTTGCCCGGGCAACATTGTGCAGTCATTTTACCGATGATTCGGCTAGCAAGTTGCCATGTGTTTGATCTTTTTCTGAAATGTATCCTCATGGAAAGCTGCAAAACAGAAAGTTGCGATAATCTACTTATTTTTTTATCTTACAAAGTCTAATTTTCAAACGCCTGCATCCATTCCTGTGCCAAAATATATTTTTTATTTTGTATGATTTTGTCTCTAAAATACATGGCTTGATATTATAATGTTCAATGTGATTATTATGATTTACATCATATGCATATGCCAAAGACTTGTGCATAAACTCATTTATATACTAATATATATTTTAGTATATATCTCAATTATAAACTCTGACCACTCAAACATCTCGGACTGGACAACAAAAATTGGTTCGTAGCATAACAATGTACAATACATCATAATATAAATTGCTTACTTTTAGCTTTCCTGCGAAAGACTTTCGAATTAGAACCCATTTGAAAATGTCTTTGAAAATGTATAGGTAAAAGGTAAGGTAAAAGGTAGGTAAAAGTTGTATATATAAGTTATCTTTTTTTTGTGGGATTTAAAAGCATAGCTTGGGAAAATATTTAATAATCAAATATTGAAAGAAAGTTGCTTACAAACATGCGATTTCAGGGGACTGATACCAAACAAACAATTGACAATAGTTTTACTATTTTAGACGCATTTCGC
>JAHZNB010003387.1:0-12824 GCA_027744295.1 Callyntrura guangdongensis
GGGAGGAGAGATGATTATTAAAATTTGACATTTTGTTAGATCCTGTGATGAATGATTTTTTGATGAGTTTACTGTAATTTCTCTTTTGAAAACTTGAAAGTTTTAATGAGTGATTGGTATGATGCTTGTGGCTTGTAAATTTCTAATTTTTGCACGTTATTCTTTTTACTGTTGGTTGTTATCAAGCGGAACGATCTCCAGTTAAAATTCCATGTTTTTTCGTTGATTTTTACTCAACTGTATTGATTTTTCACCTTGTGTAAAATACCTATTAGAAGATCCGTTTTTTGTGTAGTACACGTTTTAAGTTTTCTCGTTATTGTGGTTTTTCTCGTAACAAAAAAGGTTTAGTAATGACTACCATCAATAAAAAAATTGAAAAAAATCACAAAGGCAATCATTCTATTTGAAGTAATAACAGAGTAGTGCAATTTGGTATCGTCATATATTTTGATTTTCAAACAGTAAAAAACAATCATAAGTTGTTAACAGTATTTGATTAGTAAGCGCATTTCGTACACAGACAAGCGCAGTGGCCTGTGTAGTAGAGAGTGAACTGACTATATAGGCATTTTATGCTAGCCGGTTCGTCTGAACAAAAAAACTAGACTTTTACCGTTCCCCACTTGTCGGAGTTTTTAATAATATTTGAAATGAACTAGTACAGGAAATGTATTCTATCAAGCATCTCTCTGGTTTTATTTTTAAAGGTACATTACGTACGGACAGCATCAACCAGGAAGAAGGGGGTGGGGAAGGTTTATAAAATATTTAAAAATGCAATTATTGTATGCGCTAATGTGTGGACGTGGCCTTAAATCATGTTGTTGGGATTTTTTTACAGGAACTCGTAAAGAACAACAACAACGGATGAAGGTGAGATTTTACTCAACTAGATGTTGTATAGCTATATGCATTATATTATTTTTGCAGAAAAAGAGTGGTGTACATGTTAAGTAGCTGTGATGCTATATTGCTTATAAATATTATGCAATAATGCAATTATTACGTTACAAAAAACATTATTGCATAACAGTTATAATCAGTTGCTAATTAGTATATATTATGATTTCCTGATACGAAAGAAACTGAAATTTTTATCTGATTTTCCGAACTAAACCAATATATACTTCTTTAAACATCCATCGAACTATCTAACCTTCGTCGTAGTGAACTTGTATGGCATGGTTTAAAAAATTAAGTTGACGTCATGCTTTCCACTTTTTGAGACACTCGCATAAATCCTATTATACTATTTTCAATGGTCATTCTCATTCGGGCGAGGAACAGTAAAATGATAAATTAACACTCGTAGTCGCTCATATCATCTTTTTTGGGTAAGCATGTTCACATAACATTTAATTATTTAAAATGCTGCCTTAATGGCGTCTGGCAAGAAGAAAGGACTGACTCTCTTTTTCTGGCATGAGCAAATGTACAAGCCCATTTTCCAATTTAATTGGCATTACATGATCACGTAAAAAAGACTAAAGCTGTGGTAGAGAGACAATGTGACGTTAACAACACGCTAAATACTTGCCTGACACTTGTACACTTGTACTAAAACGAAGCGATAAATTACACTAGTGATTAACAATACGACAAGATTTTTTATTTGAAAACATGCCTAAATTGACTGGCTTAAAAAATCCTGCTTTTGACTCTACGAACTTACAAACTCTTTCCTTTGAACAAACCCAGTCGTCAATTTCTTTCAAAGAAAAGGTCAACAAAGCAACGGCAATCGTCACGGGCAGTGTAAATCCCAAGAAAATAAAAAGAAAAGATTTTTGCAGTTAGCCACCTAAAAAAATTAAATGTACAACAATGAAATCTAAATCGCATCAAACAAACTCGATTGGTCGTTCGTTGGTGTCATCAATAATCCTCCTTTTTCATAAAAAATCCGTAAACCACAAAAACGGCTTATTATGATGTTGCTGCTAAAAAGACATAAAATTGTGCACGATATGAAAAGAGACAAGTTGTACGAAGAGGGGAAAAAAGCGAGACAATGCGATTTGTACTGAGCATAATAATCTGCCATATGATCTGCGGTAAATGAGTTGGTAAACCAGTTTTTTTATTTCTTGGTTCATTCAGACTACAAAAATTTCTCTACCTATTGTACCTTTTATTTTTTGGCAATATTAGACAGCAAGTAACCTGGTGTGGTATATACGTAGGAAGATGAACAAACATACTAACAAGCGTATTTTCATTTGTGCGAGCAATGAAGAGGATGGCGTAGGTATTTACCCATGAAATAAAATAAAAAAACATGTAATAAAAGTACAAATTATACATAGGTATGCATATGCATATTTTGGTAACAGTATATTTGGCGGATGCCGTGAAGATGATGACGACTTCATTATTATTATTATTATTATGGGGTTTATAAACCGCTTAGATAAAAATAATCGTGCCTCTTCTTCCTTTAAGGTTTATCATGTACCACAAAATGAATATGAATTACTTGCTACCCCAAATGTATCGGTTTTTACGCTAAAACGCCAATGCTCGGTAACATACACACCAAACTCTCTCTCTATCTTCTGGTGGGGAGAAAAGTCACCTATCATAATATCATCATTTTGAGCTACAATAAACACTTGAAACTCTTTATTCATTTTTTTCATGATGACTGTCATTCAAAGTTATACGTGCTGTTAAACACGGGAATTTTCTTTCACCCATTTCGTACCCCGATTGTGACTTTTTAGATGAGTTTACGAAATTTTTGCTGCTATCTATACTCCGAGGAGAGCAAATTCCAAATTACCAATTATTACAACTGTTATGATGATGGTGATATCAACAGGACCACTTGCATAAATTGCTTCCACCTGGCAGCATAACGGTAAAACCTTCAAGTCAAGTTTACGTATTTTTTTAGAAAAAAAAGCACAAAAAATAATGCACAGTCGACTGCCTGTCTAAACAAAAACAACCGGATGTAAAATATAATACATATGTCTAATGTTGTAATGTGAATTGTAATTGTAATGTGTAAATTGTAAAATGGGAATATCGAGGAAAAACGCGATTTTGCATGACCAGCCACACAGCAAAACTGATAGAAGAGTCAAGAGTCATCATACTGTATAGTCATCAATAGAGTTTTAATATCCTTGTAAACGGCAAGTCTCCAAAGTAAATTGCTGATAACGTGATGATGATACGTGTGTTCAGTGAGAAGGTTTAGAAAATTGGTATTATGAAAAAGCTAAATGATCGTACCTATAAGATGTACACTATTGGCCTAGATCATCCAAAGTTTTTAGAAAAGTACCATATAACTAATAATGATGCTAAAGGGTACATTATATGTAAAGAGCAAATGCATGTTACGAAAGTTACAAGAAAATGTGTGCATGCATGCAGTCGCAGTCTAATAATGCATCCCAGCGTGTATGATCATCATCGTTTAAGAAACAAAGTTGAACTTACATGAACGTAAAAGAATGTAAATTGGGAGTTGTTTGAAATGGTCATCATGTTGTTAATTTATAGCTTGTGTGAGTACACACACGACCTTGATGTGATTTGTGAAATGAAATTCAGGGAAAATGGGAAATTTTTTTGGGGGTTTGTTGTGTACAATTGACCTAGAAAAGAAAGGCTTTTAGATTATTGTACGAGATGGCACAAACTTGTACGCGTGCATGGATGAGTCAAGAACAACGAGAGATTTTTCTCTTGAAATGTTTTATTATTACTGTTAGTGTTATTCTTGTTTTATAGTCGACTTGACATACACTATGGTAAAAATTTCTAAATGCATTCAATTTAAAAAAAGTACACCTCCGTTTAATTTTGTAGAGAGCTGGCCTGTACCGTTTGGAGCTTACACGTAGATCGGCTCGTAACCGATGGAATTTCTAAGGTCTAATGGGGAGTCGGCCTCTGCACTCTCATCATCAGCCTCTTCTTCGGATTCGACAGAGGAAGATGCGTCATCGTCGGCTACCTCTTCTGAGGAGTCGGCAGCAGCGTCGTCGTACAGCTCAAGTGCATTACTTCTGTAATCATCCTCGTCATCATCATCATCGTCCCAGCCCCAGCCTTGTTGCTTCCAGCCCTGATAAAACGAAAGAAACACAAGAGTAAAGATTTGGAAAGCTAATTGGAATTGTAATTTTTTTAGAAACCAATTTTAATTTTTTACGTACCCATCCTTGCTGTTGCTGTTGTCCTCCCCATCCCCAACCCTGTTGTTTAGGTCGCCAGCCCCATCCTCCCTGCTGTTTTTGTGGTTGCCATCCCCATCCTCCTTGTTGTTGACCCCAACCTTGCTGCTTTGGCCCTATCCTGATTCCACCGTAGACCCCAATGCTCACACCCTTGGGCCTTGGCTTCCATCCCCATCCCCTTGTGATTGAGGGTAAAGCAAGAGAAACAGTCTTAACAGGTCCCCAACCCCATCCTGTGCTTAAGATTCTGGGGTTCTGTACTGGAGCAAGAATGTAAGCTGTCTCTGAGTTTACTGCTACTGCGAGTGCGCCCACTAGGGTCGCTACTATCTATAAAAAATAGTAAAATCCAACAAATAAAATTTAAACTCTCATTTCGCCAAATCAATTTCCAAAGTAAACAAACACTCCCTCCCGCTCATTCCAACCGTGACTATTTAATTATACTAATGCTTACCAACAACGGTTGCATTGCAAAAAATGCTAATTGAGTATCTAAATTGACCCCTCGTAATCCCTTACGAGAACACAAAAAAAAACTGAACGACACTGCTGTCGTGTGTATGAGTCTGGCTGTATGCGTGCGACTCAATCACCAAAATGAAAATGAAAACGCTTTTTTCCGATTCGGACGTAAGAAGAAAGTGAAAAGATTTTCCAGATGAAATGATCTTTTTATATGAGGACCTTTGCCAACCCTTCCCCAGAGGTTGGCGTTAACGTCAGTTTGCGAATGAACAGGATCCAGAGGAGGAGAATTCTCTCTTAAACACAACATCATCTCTCGACATGCATGCATTCTTTCTTTCTTCATCATCTCTGCAAAACAGTGATTATCGAAAAAGGAGCCCCCGTCACTATGTGTATTTTATGCTATTGCGCAAAAAACGGCGATTGTTGTTGTTTCGGCATTTTATTCGACCGTCACAGTTGTAAATACGAAAGAAAAAAAAACCGTCAGAGACGGGTTGTGCTATGCTGGCCAGGCAGTAGGAGTGGGAGCAGCAGCAGCAACTTCAGCCGGAGCAACTTTAACTGCTTTAGTAAAGCAGATGAGTTAAAACATTAAGAAAAAAACTTATATTGTTCATCATCAGATAGCACATCAGCAACACAGCAGCGGTGGTGGGTGAGAATGAAGAAAGTTGTTTGTATGATTGTATAGGTCGCTTTATATGCAAAAACCGATCAAAAGTTCAGTGATCCCTGATCCATGAAAAAAAGGATTCTCTCTCTCCCTATCTTGCAACTGCTTGTTTTCGTTGGTTGTTTTTCCTGCACAAAATGCCTCACTACATCGTCGTGTTTTAGTTTAAATATGCAGTAATGTTTTTTCGACTGTTACTTGTACTACGCAGGTAATTGTAAATAATATAAGGGTAAGTCGGGGTAGATATATACGGATAAAAAATGGGAATAGCAAGTGTCAGCAGCCATAAAAAAATTTGAATTAAGACGATCAGAAAAATACGATTAGATCAGGATATTTAGTGTTTTGCATTTCCCGTTTTAGAAGAAACTTCATTTATTACTTTGATGGTATCGCGATTTATCGGCGTGTTGGTTTGTAGGAGAGAGATGACAGAAGATTGAAACCGTTGCGGCAATGCAATGACGGGGGCATCAAGGAAAAGAGGAAGAAAAAAAAACTGGTTGGGTAGTTGTGAATTAACGTGTTTTGTCTTTGCAATTATAGCATGTGACGGTCCATGAGCCATTGCAATTTCTTTTAGTAAGATTGTTGATGTGTGTTTTCGTACCTGGATGATGGTTGCATGCATGTAGATTTTTTACGAGATTAGATATTTAGGAAAATGAAGAATGTAAAGAGGAATGTGTTTGAGTATGCTTTAAAACAGCTTTACAATCATCATGAGCGGAGCAATCATCAAATTAGCAAATTATTGGTAGAGTCTTTAATCATCAGCTCTGCGATCGGGTTTTTTCCGGGGATGAACAGGACTAATTATTTCATTGAACCTACCAAAAGGGGTGAAAATTTGCTGTGAAAACGTAGCCCAGAGGACAGGAAAATCGTTAGGTAGTAGGGAAAGAGATAAAAGGTACGTAATATACGCCTAAAGGAATATACCTAGACCTCTTTGTGATGATAACATCGGTTTTATTTCTTCTCTCTACAAATTAGAGACGATGTTGGGTACGTACAATAGAAGTCGTTGAACGACGTGTTACAATGCCCTGCTTGTTCTCAGTATTTTTTTAAATATTAAAATGAAATATTATGCATTTATTCATTCAAAGTTTAGTTGATACATGATTTGAAAATTAAGGAATCGGGATTTTTCTCGAGAAAAAAACGTATCTGACCATTAAGCACCACCGCACACTGTATACACACGAGAAAAAGATATGAATTGGGCGTTTGCCGTGGTCATTCAGACAGGGGTAGGCAGACGCAGCAGAAACTGGAATTACTTTATAATAATTTTTGTTCTTTTGGCTTATGCTCATCATTATCATCCATCACAATTTTTACGTACCCCTTCTGCTCATATGCTACTGGAGGTTGATAAAATTCGTTAGCGATATGTGGGATTCATTGACTTTACGCAGACGTCTTTCTACGTTTTATGTCGACGAGGTACCTAACACCTGCACCACCAACTCTGATGAAAACGCTTCTAAATGAATGCGCGCTTGACATATGTGTGAATATAAATTTGTATTTCGAACACGTTGTTGCTTTAGAACAAAGTTAAAAAAGTGAGTAGGAGAGGACAATGACTGTCTATCGTTTGTCTACGGGGTGGCTACCTGACTGCATGGTTGCTGGTGCGGCGATTCTTCTGGCATTTTACGGTGGTGATTAACGCTGCTTATAATTATAGGTAGTTTGCTTATTACAAACATGTTTAATAGTTGTATCGAAAAAATTGATGGTTGAATGGGCCCGTTGTCCGTTGCTTGAAAAAAAGTTGCTTTTTAGATAACAGACCAGACCACCGCCATTCTTTACGTTTTTCACACGCTAACTTATGCTAATGTGCTAAATGATAACGAATCATTTTGCACGAAACTTTTTAATTTATGAGGTTATTTTGTTTAGAAAGTTCCAAACTAGTAGTTGTAGTTAGGTTATATCCTAACTGGTTGGATGATAAAATCAAAGTTGCATGATGTATTACAGAAAAAACTTGCATAAAGATCAATAGTGAAACTAAAACAAAGTAATGTGGTTAAAATAACGACACAACAGTAAAGTTGCTCGGTCAAAGACTTTTTACTCTCTGGAGGGTTTCATACTTTTCGTGAAATACATTCCCCAAAATAAAAATAATTCCAAAAGGTTGAATCCATTTTCACTTGGTTTTTTACAGATATACAAATTGTATTGCAATAAATGCGTTTTTACAAAGTTTATATACGATAATTTTAGTTTTTGTCATCATGAAATAACCAGAGAGCTTGGATTAAATCAATTTCAAAGAGTATGAAATGAGCATGCTAAATTAGAAAGTAGAGACATTATTATGACATGAGGCGAGCGGACTGTGGTCCTATATGCAATATATACAATATATTGTACACGACAAATTAATGATTTTGATTTTAATTCGAGTCATGGATAAAAAAATAGTTTTTCAAATCAGCAGTTTTTTTCTACCATTGATCATGAAATGCATAAAGATTGCAAGTTCATTGCATCGGTTTCAGCTGCAGCGCTTCACCACCCAAACTACAGAGAAGCATCTTGTTCGTTTCGTGAAACTAGTTGAAAGCTGCCCCGTTATACTCAAAATGTCAGCGGGAATAGAAGACAATGTTTGGAACTTGATGGAAAATTGGTGCTGGTGATTATGATTTTATCCCTTGTATATGTCACATGTAGTAGTCCTTAATGATGCTGGTGTTACCAAACAAAGGGACTTTGTGTAAGGTTTCCATTCTGAAATCGGTAGCACCACAGGTAAAATGCCTGTTGAGAAAATACTCTAGCGCTGGTAGTAGTAGCTCGACTGTCTCAGCTCAACCAATTTTGAAAAAGAAAGAGACTGGATCTTGTTCGTTTCGTGAAACTAGTTGAAAGCTGCCCCGTTATACTCAAAATGTCAGCGGGAATAGAAGACAATGTTTGGAACTTAATGGAAAATTGGTACTGGTGATTTTATCCCTTGCGTATGTCACATGTACTAGTCCTTAATGATGCTGGTGTTATCAAACAAAGGGACTTTGTGTAAGGTTTCCATTCTGAAATCGGTAGCACCACAGGTAAAATGCCTGTTGAGAAAATACTCTAGTGCTGGTAGTAGTAGCTCGACTGTCTCAGCTCAACCAATTTTGAAAAAGAAAGAGACTGGTGTAGTGAATCGGGTACCAAATTATTATCTTACTGCGTGTAATTTCATAGTAGTTTAATTCACTAAATTAATTAATTTTTTATCGTAGGTGAGCCCTTTTGTGGACCGGAGATGTATTAAGGTTCAAGGAGGGAAAGGAGGTGATGGATGCGTGGCTTTTTCCCGAATTTTTGGAAACGAGAATGCTGGACCTGACGGAGGGGATGGAGGGAATGGAGGTCATGTGCTGTTTAAGGTACACCTACTTGCTTTGCAAATTGTAATACGTTAAGTGTATTAATAGTTGGATGACATTTCTTGTTGTTTGCAAACTTTACAGGCAACTTTTCAGTGCAAATCCCTTGCAAACTTGAAAATTCATATCAAGGGAAATCCAGGAGAAAATGGTTCCAGTTGCAACTGTCACGGGAAAAATGGAGAGCACATGGTTATAGAGGTAGGTTGACAATAAAACGAATTATTTTTCATTTTTTATAAAGGAGAGGTGTGGTGTTACTCAAATTTGGTTCGTGCATGAAAGGTCCCCGTTGGCACAATGTTCAAAGATAATGATACTGGGGCTGTGATAGCTGACCTAACAACTCCAGAGACGTCAGTATTTGTCGGGGCTAGAGGAGGTTCAGGGGGGCGTGGTAATAAATTCTTTGCGACGCCGGTAAATCAGAGCCCCGAGGTGGCAGAATATGGTGCAGAGGGGGAAAACTTAGCGTATATTGTGGAAATGGCCACAATAGCACACTTTGGCTTGGTAGGGTATCCGAATGCAGGAAAATCAACACTGTTAAGGGCAGTTAGTAGAGCAAGACCAAAGGTTGCCAGTTATCCTTTTACAACTTTGAAACCTCATGTCGGGATGGTTCTCTACGATGACATGGAACAAATTTCAGGTAGATGTACAATAAACTGTAAACTGTATGATTCCTCCTCATTCCACATATTTTATGGCTTGTTTTATTTTTTCAGTGGCTGACATCCCTGGGTTGATATCAGACGCCCACCTTAACCGTGGACTGGGTATTCAGTTTCTTCGCCATATTCACCGGTGCTTGTGCCTACTCTACGTTATTGATTTGTCAACCTCCAACCCAACTCCTTACGAGATCCTTGAAACTCTAAGGTCTGAAATTCATCACTACGACGCATCAATGCTAGAACGACCGTCTCTTATAGTGGCGAATAAACTTGACTTGCCTGAGGCAAAATCAAATTTCAAAGATTTTAAAGAAGCAGTGGGGGACTCAATGACGATAATACCAGTGAGTGCTAAGTTTGGAGTTAATCTGAAAGATTTGTTACTCATTTTGAAAAATATTTACGAAGAAAAGAGTATTCGTAAAGAAACCGAGATTGTGGAGAAATATGAACCTGTTAGACAACAGCAAATTAGAAGAGATTGGAGGAAACCAGTGAACACTACTACTGGTGACACAAAAGACAGCTAGTTATGTGCGTATTATGTTTAATTTATTATTGAGGGAAATAAACCGTTTTTATTCACGCGCAATGTAACCGGTAATTTGCATTAATTTACAATTTGTAATTGTAAATAATATTTAGAAAAAAAAGATGAAAAATTCATAAGGCATATTATAGCTGTAACTTATACTGTAATATTTGATTTTAGGACGTATTAAATTTTCATGCTAATTTCAACTTGGCGAATTCATCAGCAGCCTTCAGAGCCTCATCGATACCAGCGACATTCTTTCCTGTTGCTTGTGCAGATTCTGGTTTTCCTCCTCCTTTTCCGTCAAGAATCTGTGACAGAATAAATAGTTCAATTATCTAAAGTTTTTACACCTTTCCGCTTTTAAAAGCGTTCCTCAGAGGGACTTCCCCTTTCCACTTACTTTTGCAACATCTCCGACCCACTCGTTGGCCTTTAGCCCTTTTTTGACAGCTTCTCCGGAGCAGTTACTTAAACAAAACACTTTTCCAGCACCTTCATCCACGGAAAAGAAGATAGCACTGGTAGTTGGACTCAGCGCTTTAACCTGTTTTAGCGCAGCGTCCAGGGCTTTTGTGTTTGACTGCGCGTTGAGCAGCTTCACAATGTATCCATTTTCAAATTTATTCTCCGTGAGAAGCTGCTTTACATCTTCAACTATTTGATTCATTTGCTGCTGCTTGTTTGCCTTATCCAGGTCATCCAACGTCTTCTTCAGCTCTTTCACAGCATTTCTCAAATCGTCTTTTTTCCAGTACGGTATTTGGGAAGCAGATATTTCGTCGCTTAGCTCGGTTATCTTTTTCTGGATTTCTTTTGGAGGTGTTGAGGAAGTTGCATTTTTCAGGTTTGTTAACGATTGCTCAAGAAGTGCAGCTTTCTTCAATGCCTTTGTTGCCTCTGGACCTGTTAAAGCGACTATTCTTCTGATTCCTTTGGCGATTGCTTCCTCAGACGAGATGACAAAGTCTCCGACGTGAGCCGATCGAAGTAGGTGGCTGAATGAAATATGAATACAAAAAAAAATAATATTCGCAGTAATTGCTTGAAAATTAATATTAGTAATTACTAATTACTTACGTGCCACCACAAAACTCAACAGAAGTACTCAATCCTTTTGGGCTAGTTGGATCGCTCTCTAAATCTTCAACAGAGACTCCAATGGACACCACTCTGACAGGATCTGGGTAGGCTTCGTTAAATACCGCCCTAAGGCCTTTGATCGTTTTCGCTTGGGCAAGTGAACTCTCCTTGGCGTACACACCGACGTCGGAATTAACCATTTCTTGAGCTATCCGCTCTGCCTCTTTTACTTGCTTCACAGTCATGGCGTTCTGTAACGTTGCATTAATGTCAGTTGTGTTGTGTCAAACTTTTGCTGGCATAAATTAATGAGGTCCCTATATTCATCAAAGTATGGACCTACCTTATTGGTAAAGTCAAACCTCATCCTGTCAGGGGCAACGAGTGATCCCTTCTGGTCAGGCTCATCAGCAAGGACGCTTCTTAAGGCAAAATTTAAAATGTGTGTACCAGTGTGGTTGTTCATGATCTGTTTTCTTCTTTCTCCGTCCACTTGCAATTTCATCTCATCGCCTACAGCAATGGTCCCCTCCACAGTTCCAATATGTAGAACGTAACCACCGCGCACTTGTGTGTTTTTCACAAGAAACTCCGTATCCTCTTTTGAAAGAGATGTCATGAAACCCTCGTCAAAAGTTTGACCTCCCTGCTCGGCGTAGAAATTTGTCTTGTCAACGATCAAAGCTACCTGCTGACCTGAGCTGACCTGGTCCACAAACTGCTTGTTGTACCGGATCGCCAATATTTTGGCGTTCGTTGAGGGGAAATCTACAAAAACAACAATTAATTAACCGAAACCTTACAACTGTAGAATTTTTCTAAAGTTTAGAATCTAAACAGCCATAGAATTAGTTTTAGAACTTTTCTACTCACCATAAATACTAGAGTCAACAGCAGAGTACTGATATTTTAAAATGTCGTTTGTTGAAGGCACGCCTTTAGACTGCAGCTCACTAATAGCGTGAACATCAAGTGCTAGAGTATCATCCTCGCCAGCCCCTTTAGCTTGTGACATGAGCTGAGCCTTTTTCTTTGCCTCTTCGTACGCAGTCATGTCAATCGACAAGTTTCTCTCCTCGCACATCAACTGGGTCAAATCGACCGGGAACCCATACGTATCGTACAGCCGGCCTGCGGTAAAAAAAAATTGTTGTTAAATTTTTACATAGACGAACATTTGATACAACTTTAAGCTTTGATTTCCAATAATTGAAATACCTTTTGAATCGCTTCAAAAATGGGTACAAAAAGATCCGTGTCGTAGTTGGAGCGTTTCTGTTGAATAACAGAGACGATACGTTCCAGTCCCATTCCACAATCGATATGCTTCTTTGGCAGGAACTTGAGCGTACCATCAGACTCTCTATTGTACTGGATAAACACAAGATTCCAAACTTCCAGTACATCGGGGTCGTCCTGATTCACTAAACTGGAAGCGTTACGACCTCCGATCCTATCGAAATGAATTTCTGAGCAAGGCCCGCATGGACCAGTGTCACCCATTTCCCAAAAATTGTCTTTCATGTTGCCCGGAAGAATGTGTTCTTCTGGAACACTACATAAAATAAAAAACGTTTGAAAATACTGGCAATGTTCTGGTATACAAATTTCAAATACCCATCTCAATGTAAAAAGGTTACAAGTATAATTTTGTTTTAACTGACCCAAGATTGAGCCAAATGTCTTTGCACTCGAGATCGGGTTCAAGTCCAGCTTTCTCATCTCCTCCAAAGTAAGTAACGTAGAGCCTATCCCCAGGAATCTTCATAACTACCGTTA
>JAHZNB010003388.1:0-17941 GCA_027744295.1 Callyntrura guangdongensis
CTCTTATCTTGATAAGAGTTATGATATCCGAGAATTTGAAGGAAATTGCGCTTGGACACGTTCCGGTCTCCCATCGTTAGTGCATTTATGTACAGAGAGGTTGTTTTGTCAATTTGTTTCTTTTTTACACACATTATATTTGTCCCATCCCATCTGCTTTTAGTTTCTATTTGACATAACTTATTTTTTACTCTGTGACAGAAATATTTCACACGATATACACTGCTCGTCGCTATCTCATTTTTATAATGCGCCTGTTTACCTTAACCCTTGACCTATTTCATCATTTAACCGTTTCCTTTTGCTACAATTGCGCCTATAACAATATGCACCTGTAGAGAGATGCATTCACACTTCCCAGCGGCATTAAAGAAAGAAAGTGAAGAAATTGAGAGGAAAGAATGCACGAATAGATTTTAAATGGTTAAAGTAGTAGTCAGGGTTGTTGTTTTGTTGTTACTTTGTTGCGTGTAGTCTCATCATAATATAATATTCCGGGCATATATGTTAGTGAGTACAAGTGGAAGAAAAAGTAAAAGCTCGGCTAAGTAAGGCATTTTTTATATAAAAATGGGCAAAATACGAGAAACGTACTCTAAGGAAAGAGTCTAGATGAAGTTAGGGACGTGAATAAATTTACAAATTCACTTTATCAACTCCCTGAGCTGTATAATAATAAGGAGGAGGATGATCGTTGTGACATGTCGCTATCGCGATGACGATGGTATTGTAAGGGGAGGATGATGGTGTAATGCAGGTAGAACCCTGGGAATTCACAACTGGAATACTTTTTGTAAGTATTCAGCAATATGTACGAGTTTTCCTTTTATTGTTGAATAAATTTTATCTTTATTTTCAAACGTGGGAACGTCTCAGCTATGGTCAGTACTGGAAGAATAGAAACAATTTTGGGTAGGTCACTTTTCTGCTTATGTTACAACCATGAAGTTAAAAATAGAAATTGGAAATGTATGGAAAAAGTATTTCAAATTTGATATGTATCATGCCGACTACTACACTTTATTACTCTTATCATTCTCCTCAGTTGCCAAAACATATTGATAGTTAAGAAATACATCTCCTACGAAATCGGCTATTTATTCTTGGAAATATTAACAAGAAAAAATAAGAAATGCATTATAAAGAGAGGAAAAACCCCATTGACATGACATCTCTCTCATTATTCGGTCAGGGTCAGTGCTGTTGTTGAAGTTCAATTTGTCATGTTATCTTTTAATAACGGAGAAAGATGTACAAACTTTGATTAGCGGAAAATGTAGAAAAATTACATAAAAAGTCGGACGGTGAATCCAACGTAATAATATAAAAGAAATGGCATATAGCTTTTTGAATGCCAAGAGTTGTATTATTAAAAATATTGTTCTATTTTGAGCGTTTCTTCATATAATAATTAGGCACGGGTGGACATTATTTTCAACTGCATTTATTATTATTACATATAAGCATGTATATAAACTGTCGACGAAGGCACATATATTCATATTACAGGTGCACTTTGCACTTTGAGTATTTCTCGACAAGAAAAATCTGTTTTTCCTAAATTCTAACTTGCTACAGTTTTCTTTATAGCTTTAGTTTGAATGGCTCGACGACGTTCAAGAAAGCAGTGCGCACATAGTGATGAAAAGGGAAAAAGGGAGACTACAGATAAAGGCGTCCAGGACACGAAAAATGGTGAATTGAATAATGACTCTCAGTAGACATCCATGTAGTACACTTGGATGGCTTTCTCATTTATAAGACTGCTGCTACAGTATCACTATTTCTTATGACGTTCAAGGAATAGGGTTGAGAAAGGTAAGAACCCAGAAAGGTAACGCGTTAAAAACGAGAGCGGCGTGTGTGTGTGTGTGTGTATATATAAGGAAAATTTTTTTTAGTTTCCATTTTTTTATTTTCTGTTTTCCTGGACATCCCAACCCGTATATATGTACATCGCAACAATAAGAGAGGAAACGAACAAAAGATCCATTCTTTAAAAGCAACGTGATGCAGCAGTTGTAGTTGTAGTAGCGGGTGATGTGCTGATGGTGGTTGGTGTGAATGGGAGCAAAAGAAGTAAAGAAAAATTATAAGAATGAGTGAAAGCGGGGTTGGCCAACGAAATAAAAATGAGATCGGAGAATGGATTGAAAGGAATGTATATGGAAGGCATATTATTAGAAGTAGCTGAAAAAATGGATAAAAAAGGGGAAAAGCATACTGGAGAAAGAGACCTTTTGTAATAAAATGGGCAGTAGTATCGTGGCGTCTTTTTTGTACGATGCTGCTTATTACACTATTTTCATTATATATATACACAAAGCTTACAATTATTGCAAATGTGTAAAAACATAATATATACATACACGTGTATCATTGTATAGAACTTCGACAGATTTAAGAAAAGAAAAGTAAAAACGACGGAAAAGGTGGATCTCTAACAAACAACAAAATCATCGGTCAAAGCATTTTCCCCATATCACGGTTGCGAGTACTATCAAAGAAAATATTGATACCGACTTTTGCTTCATGCTTCATGTTTGTAACCTCGTCACAAAACCAACTATCTTATTGAAGTGAAACACTACTACTGCTGCTCATGTTCCCGTCACCACCATTGTGAAAGCTAATGGTTATAAAACTGAGGTTTGTCAATGAGCCCACTTCACTATGAATCTTGACGAGAAAATGTGTAGCGAGCGGAAAGAGAGCGAGGGAATTTTTTAAAGCGACTATAAAAGAGAATACGGGAGGCACGATAGTAACAATAAAAAGTAACAGTGTAAGTGCCTTTTATAGTGCTTCTGCAAAATAGAATATGTACACCAGGCTGTTGGGAAAAATCACAAGATACAAGTATAAAGAATTAACTTAACTTGTCGAAATGAATTCAGTAACCGGGGATAGCATCTTCAGCTATTTCAAACACTGACTAAAAGATGCCAAGCGGTTGTCCAAATTGTAAGTAAGCACACCTGAATAAAATAAATTGTTTGGGAAACATCTCAGCATCAGATGACATCAAAGAATAGGCTATTGTAGTGAACAGTGACCATCTACTGTCACCGCTATTGATGTTACAAGAATGAAAATCCCATCGTATGAGAGTAATGCTCTGGAGATGTTACAAGAGTGGCCGGTCATCATCACCATCATCGTCGCTGTCATAAACAACATCCCAGTAAACGAAAAGAAAGAGTAGTACTATCACTTGAATAAAACATTGATACAGGAAGTGCAAAGGAGAAAACTGATCCTGCTAATACTCTAATAAGTAGTAACCAATGTTAAATATAGCCACGCGCACACTTCTAAACTGCAAGATACAACTAAAGAGAAAGAAGAGAGTTGGGACTCGTATGTAAATAACCTACTTATGCTGCAAAGGCGTAGAAACTCACAAAAAAGTACTCAACAGAAAATGAAAAGGGAGAAAATGCGGAGGAAGGATGGATTGATGGCGATAAAAACGTGATGCACACGATTTTTGTAATATTTTTCTCCACATGTTTACTTCTTACGTGCAATTCACTGGTTGATGTTGGTAGGATGGGGAGGTAGAAAAAGTTAGTACAGGGACATGAAAAGAGAATATTTTGTATGATGATGATGATGATGCCCTTGCAATAAAATCTGACAAGAGAAAAAAGAAGAGTGATATGCCTAGTTGCTTCTCGAAGAAGAGAAATTCATACGAATATGCATCAAACGTAACCGCCTTACTATTAGGCACGCTTGTACTATTCCATTTTCACCAGCTCTCTGGAAGTATGCATAATACATGAAAACTTGAGCCGAGAGAAGGAAGCAAAGCGCAAATGAGGCACATCCTCCCCCTTGTGCTCCTGCGGTAATGATTATTGTTATTCTCCAGCTAAACGGGCACTCTTAAACGGCCATCACTACAATCATCCTGATGAGCCTTCTCTCAACGTTTACTTGTCATGACAGGATATTAGCCTTACCACCGAAGAGAAAAACGAAGGCGAAGCCGGAAAGAAAACAGGGGAAATGGGGACTACTGCCTTGGAACTTTCCAGGACGATTTCGCGAGAAAAATATTATTTTTCAGGATATTATTCGTGTGTAAGATATGTTTTTCTTGAGCGCAGCTTTGATTGTTCCAAAAGTATGTCTCGATTTTCAAAGGCGCAGAAAAACACATTCTCTAGAAATGTCGTTATATTTATATGTTCGCCGTAACCTGATACTTATACTTCCTATAAAAAATGGGGATTAGAAAGACGGGAAAGAACAAATAAAAAAAGTTTAGTAGTGGAAACGGAAACATAAATACTGGGATTGCATGGGAGGAAAAGATTGGGTGCCAGGTGCCACTTGTCAGTGAGTAGTATTTGGTATTAGCCCAAGTGACACTTTTTATGATGGTTGGTTGACTTGGCAGTTTGAAGCTACTTTGACAACCTTTAATTTAAATTCGGTGGAATGTTCCGTGACTACTGGGAGCAGTGCCGCAGACAAGCAACTTTGCTTGTAAACTATAATTTTTATACATGTCTAGAAAGCAAGCGGCAACCATGTATCTATCCATGGCCAACTCGAAACGCAGCTTTGGCAACATGACAGGTGACAGCCAAAGCGACTACGAAACTCTCGAGAGATTGATGATGAATTCATGTTTTATTGGAGTTTGTAAAAAGGGACTAAAGCGAAGCAAACGCTGAATTATTGTCGGGCAACGAAGAGAAATGAATGTCGTTTTAGCTTGTATAATGGCATCCTTCTTTTTTTCGTGCGAGCGTCTTTGTTACACTGACCTCCTTGCGATGATGACAAGTATGAAATAAACGAGCGTAAAAGGAAACCGTAGCATAATAATAATAATAACGGTGCGCCAGTTGTAGTCAAATGAGCATGCCAGCTACAAATAAATATGTAACAATATACAATATAATTAGCTAAGTCTCTGACACTAACCAATTTCGTGGTTCTTCTCGTCTTCCTTTGGCACTGGGAACTCATGTATGCGGTCCCCTGGACTGCCAGGTGAAATGGTTCCTGAAGTTGCTGAAATAGAAGTTCCGGAAGCTCGCCGGGACGAGGACGATGAGCTTCGTCGCTCATTACCAATCCCCAGTAAGGAGGAAGGGGGTCCCAAAAATATTGGCGAGCGAGAGCCCAGGTTCCCCTGGCAAAGAATCAAATAACCATGCTCGGACAGCCACTGATTTATCAGAGTAAGATCCGCCTAGAAATGAAAGAAAGCAAAAAATTGAATAAGATGCTGGAATATCATAACTCTCCGTGGTTAAAGCAGAAACCACTTATTTTTCTTCTTTTGCCCTCCACAGTTTTGCCTTACCTTTCGAAGAAAGTACTCTTTGAAAAAAGGAGCATTCTGGTCCAACCACTTTTCAACGTCGTCATTCTCAATTGCAGCCATGTTGTGTTCACAGTGTATTGTCTCGGGGCTTATACATATGTAAAAACCTGACACGACACACGCACAAGGTAAGTTACCGAGATGCAGGGGAAGACGAAGAAAATGAATCAGAATACGACAAATGAGAAGAGGTTGAGGTTGGCGATGATGATACCGTCCTTGTTTTTTTTCAATTTTTCTCCACAAATGTCGTATGCTGGTGTGTTCGTGGAATAAATTGGGAACAGAATAGATCTGACGATGATTGTGACGTTGACGTTAAATGGTATACGAGCTGTGGAAATAGTAGTATATTTACACACACATACCGGTACAATATATAATATGCAGTTGTCTAGTAGGTACACGAATACAATAGCACTGTTTGTATACTTCACTTTTTTCGCTCCACTAGTAGTTTGTTCTTATTTCGCTGTCTCGTCTGTTATTCTTGTCCTTATAATTTAAAACGTAAAGGAGAAAGTTGACGGGATCCACGAATATTTTCAAGTGTTCACTTTCACCACTGCTGCTTTCCGTGGTAAAAGACAAGTGGATGGGTGGGAGCGTTCCAAGGAAAGGTACTACCGATATTTTGTCTGTTTGACAAGCGTACAGTATCAATTTACTTTGCGACAGTACCTATTCATCGGCCTACACTTTCTTTCACATTTGATGAAAAAGAAAACGATGGAGGTGAGAGTCTCTGAAGTTGCTCCGCTTTTTTCGTCTGTAAACAAACAAAAGGAAACGAACAGAGTTATTAAATATTTTCCCACTATTATATGCATTATTTTTACTACTAGCGTTTGTTTGACAAGCTTTATTTGCAAATACACCAAGCTGTTTTGACGTAGCAACAAAGTCAGCAAAGCACAATGAGGAGTTGTGGTAGGTGAAATTTGTAAGTGAAAGTTTTTGGGTGAAAGTTATGTATCCTGTCATTGATAAAATACATTGGAAAGGAGATGAATATTGAATACTTGTTCTCGACGGGAATGCATTTTTTATGAAGATCAAATTATACATGGATAAAAGGATGTTGCTGTCGGCTTAAAACTGAAAGCAAAGTGGAGGATCTTGTTCGTAGAGAAAGGCATGTCATATCTAATAAGACGTAAAATGTACTGTGGGGTTACGAAGCAGCTAGAGAGAAGGACAGAAAAAATTGGACAGTGATTGAATAACGAGTAACTTTATGCCTGTCAGATACAAGTGCCGCAGAGAGAGAAAAACGGTTAGAGGCAAAGCAAGGAGCGTTTTCATTATCAACAGAATTTTTGCGCAACCAGCCACACCACTCAAATTAGAAGAGAAACTACGCGGGTGGCACATATTTGTTGCCCCTCTGGCGCAACTACACCGATAGCATCATCACTCCCCTCTCGTAAAAATTTAATTTATATTTTCGATGTGAAAATTCATTACACTCTCGTGACATAACGTCACCATCGTCATCGTCGGTATCGTCACCTGCGTCTTAAAAGCGTAACAGAGAGGAAAGTGAAGGGAGATATTTTCTTCACTTTCCCTTTTCCCAGTAATACTGCCTAATAGAGTCAAGCCAAAAACCTCTTGACTTTATTTTATCCTCATAAAAGTATCACCCTCCAAAGTCACCTTCCACTACCTACTCGAGCACTATACGACGGAGTTGAATTTTTGCGTCAGACAGATGATCAAATGATGCGGCGCACCAAGTTGAAAGTAGTCATTTAACGTACATCATCTTTACCTTATCATATTCCTCCTGCATATTACACCGAGGGTACGTGCACATGAAATCGTGACTACAGCGGAATACTATAACACGGTCATACACATGTGTAGGAAAAACATGCCAAGGGCGTTGATTATTTTTCGGTATCTGTGTTCGTAATCTATACATCCATCTTCATTATCATCATCATCATCATCATCATCATCTTCTTCGCAGTAGTGATATAATTTTCTACTCAGAGTGTGAGTGTCGTCAGCAACAAAAGTCACTTTCCACACAAGTTGATCACTAATAGCATTTGTGGCCACAAAATGCTTTCCAGCTTTCAATACTGCGTGCAAAATTTCCTAGTCACCTTGAAAATGTCAATTTTCCTGGATAAATATTAAGTCAAGGACATGGGCCGTGGGGAGTTTAAAATTGAATCCCAATGTCAATTTGGTTTCATCTATTACACGCGCTTCACCCACTTTCAGTTCTGGTTATAATTCAATAGAAAATCTCTGTTGATGACGTGTTAAAACGTAGTAGCAGTAGCGCTAGTAATGGAGGCAACCACAATGATGATGGAAGCGTACAATATTGAAAATTTATCGAGGACGATGATGCCAATGTTAAAAGTAGAATGGATGATAATGCTATTAAGAATAGTGACGTTTTTAAAAACAGGTGCTCTGTGGTGGAATGGAGCCTCATAACCTATATGGAACCATGGATGGTTTAAGCCCAAAACAAACATTGTTGTTGGTAGTCAAGTCGATCAAACATCTACACATGCATAAAAAAGAAGGAAAGTTAAGGTAGTTTGAGGTACTACCTAAAACGATAATAAGGAGGAGTGCATGAATAACAGGATTGTAAGAAGTATAAGGTGAGCGACTGTTATTACGAAGCACGATGACGACGATAAAACAGTCCCAGCATTCCTTCTCGTTTGTTTGTTAAACCCAAAAAAAACGACGCATTATCTGATTTCTTTCTTTCCGCTTCACCGTGTCTTTATATCCCATTCGTCAAGTTGCTGTGTGACGCCGTTTTTTTTTGCAGTCGTCACGACAGCCCAAAGTTGAGCAAACTTTACATATAAACGTACTACGTATCCATTGAATAAGTGATGACAGCGGTACAAACAGCGCCACACAAAATTTCCCATTCTCTCCATCTCTCCCGCTCTCTCGAAACTCGAAACTTTTAAACAACTTTTCCCCGTACCAATTTGTGTTGTTGGGTTGTAAACCAAGTTGACGTCTTTTTCACAGAAATAGTCACCATTCACAGGTATTCATACGTATACTGCTACACAGAAAACTTTGCCATTACAGCAATTGTTATTTTGTTCTCGCCTTCGGCACAAATGTCATGTTAAATGTTAAAACCACATCTATACAATTCCCAGATTCTATAAACTATGACAGATTTATTTAGATAAAATATATGCTCTCTCATCACTGCTCACAGACAAATATGCAGACAGAACCAACAAACAGGTAACAATCATTCTGATATCATAAGTTCTACCCTCTGAATGAATGTAAGCCTATCAGTCTCTCGACGGAAAAGAGAAAGTTTAAAGACAACGTCGGCATCATATACACACTTGCATACAATGAAAAGTGGTTGTGTCAATCACAGCCGTTTTCCCCTTATCATTATCATCCTCCTTTCTTCCAAACATCATTGTAACAGCAGCCTTAAACAAAAGTAACACATGATACGTAAGTATTTCTAGATACGCACTACCACCTATTTGCGCTGTCTGTTTGTACTCTTTTCAAAGAAAAGTTAAACATTACATTTCGTCCTAGAGGCAAAGAAGGAGGCGTTGTTTGACTGACAATGAAACAAATGTCCTATCACTGCTCGCCTGCTGCCTGTGTTTTTAGCCAACTTTGCTAATACTACTAACCAAACCGTATCTTTTTTTATCCGCATGTCGTATTGTCATGATTATTATTCTGATATGAAACTTCTTAAAATTGTCCGTGCTTTGCGTCTATTATATCTGGTGTCTGTTGCTGAGCACAGTCCTTTTTAAGATACGTGTTTGAAGAAACGTCAAGGCTTCTTCGTACCACTTTCTCATCCTGTACACACAGAGTATCAAGTACAGGATGGGATTTCACGGTATACACGCACATAATATTTTTTTTGTTGCTGAATATCACGTTTTGTTTGAGTTTCTCCTCAAAGAAAGGAGAGAAAGAACACACCAGTTCATTTGTATACATTTCCAATAACTCAGAGAACAATCTCTTTCCTCCCTTAGGCGACACATCATCCTATTGTATATGCCACCTAGGTATACCCTGTAGCAGATGGAAAAACAGGGAGAAGTAAATTTGCAGAAGGCTACACAAATAAAATGGCATGTTGTTTTGTGCCTTGCTGTCAAAAAATTTATTATTATACACGCCACACCATACATTATCCTAGTTTACGTGGTAGTGCGAGTAGAGTGCACCATGTAAGATGTATGTGGTAACAATAATAATAAGAATACATGAATGCATGTCATGCCATAATATGTATTACATAATTTACGTTAGCAAGGTCTTGTAAATCTTGCCATGTATCGACATTGTGTTCGTTTCAAGAGTAGTACAGCGATATACAACTGTGCCACTTTAAAAATATCCTCCATCGTCATCTTCTTTCCTGCAGGTCGGTCAACATTGTTGGAAGAAAGGACCTTTGGTCACGGAGTGAGAGAGAGAGTGCTTCAACAGAAGTAGCTGTACGCCATACCACGTAATCAATTCGCACACGTGTACAGCACATGCTTTAAATGCAGTAAGCCACATTTACATACATATAAGGTGGTTACCTTGAACACCAGATACATCATTTTCCTTGGCCGCACAGCAACAGCAGCAGTAAAAGTGCAGCCAATGACAAAGAAAAAAATGGCTTGCATTTATATTCATAGACGTTAAAAATTACGCCGAGATTAAGATTGATCGAGGGCATGGCTGTATATAGTTGGTTGCGTCGATAACCACTTCTCGGGAATATGGGAGCAATGACACAAAACATCTGTAGAGTAGTAATCAATGCCAAATTGAATACGGAAGTCGTTTCTTTTCTTGTGTGTGTAGCATGTCGTCATTTATAAGTTTCCTTCTTTTTCCTCCTAGAATGCGTTGTCGGTGGCAAAGGTTTTTGTGCCTTACACACTCACAAACAATAAAGTACCAACCAACAAGGACGGAATGACGAAATAACTTTTCCTCTCTCTTTATGTACTGATTTTTCAGGCTTTTTTGTGTTGCTGACAACAGGAAAAGATTCTACTTTGGCAGCTGACACAATGTCATGCCTACTTGAATTTATACCAGCTGCGGTATATGAGCAACATTAAAAAGAAGAACTAGGTTTCAGCATTTTCCAACAAGACGTCATCACCAAGTGCTGATCCTACTACTTACAATGTCTACTTAAAGAAAACGGCAGTCGATTTTTTTTCTGAATGAATTCTGCCATAGTCTGAAGAGGCGACAAAAAAGATCCGCATTTAGCGTGCCTTCAGAGCAATGTGGTGATGGTGATCGCCAGAGACAAGGAAAAAGGAGAAGAAAATGCGGCGTAGCAGATAAAAAATGGAAAAGCCTGCAGAGGCAGACCGAGTGACGATGAGGATGATGATTCCACCTAATTGCTTCTTTTTTTCCTGGCTATCTCTTATATTATGAGTAGATACCTTTGTTCCTCTACAGGAGAGAATGTTAGTCAAAATATATGTCTATTGTAGTTGGGTGAAAAGCATCAGGCGACAAGGTATAGGGTTAAGTTGTCAGCAAAAATGATCTTTCATGGTCGTTGCGCTCCAAAGGATTTCTGGTCCTTTTCTACTTCTCTCGCTCTTTTTGCCTTATTAACCAACACTGTGTGGACTATGTTTCCACCAAGGAAATGTTTATTAGGCCAGTAATGGCTAGCTTTAAGAAACATTTGTATGTATGAAGAGGAAGAGATCACACACTGATGATGTTAATAATGAAAATGGTATGTGGGAGGCAACAACTTCCGGACCGAAACCAGGACAAACGACAAATTCATCACTGTCTCTAACTTTCTCCCACTCCCAAAAAACCTTTGTTGTGTGTCTGCTGCTGTTCATGCATGTGAGTGTAGTGGAGAAGATGTACACCATGCCCTGTGTACACAGAAACTATCTCTCTCCTCTCTCTCTCTGTCTTCCTCTTGTCTCTGTGATTATTATGCAGAGCACCAGTCACCAGCCAAAACGAGAAAAAAATGTGGACTAGTAGTGTGGCGAAAAAATAAATGCGTGCCTAAGTAGACAGACAATAGAAGTTTTCACCCTATTTTTTCTTCTCATTTTCTTGTTTTTATCCTCTCTCTCTCTCTCTCATCACACTGACAGTGTAGCAGGAGGCTTGGAAAATAGCATGTTCATGTTCAATTTCTAATTCAAATAGTCTCTTTCTTGTTCTTTTCTCAGCTTAGCTTCTTGTTCTTTGCTTTCCCCTGTAACACCATTATCACCGTAACCAGTACGAACCAGCCAATTTACAAACGAAAGGGGGCGGGTAGCAAAGAATAAGTGTGCAACGCCTACATCTCTGGTAATAACCGAACAACATGCTGGGTCTTTCGCAATTCACGCACCTTGCACAATATTAAGTTATTTGCTCTGTTTGCTTTCTACTTATATGTTGGGATAATGGCTACTATCATTTTCATTTTTTTTCTTCAAATAAGATAGCGAACTACGTTTGTCATGTCTGTCGGTCGATTTGTGAAGTTTTGACACGAAATATAATATGTAAATAATTACAGTTAATAGGATATTTAAACCTCATGCTGACATCATGGGGTTCGGGACATTATATGCAAACTTAAGCAAAATATGCAGATTTTGTGGTATTTAAGTTAGACAATGATAGAGTAAATCAAACTCCTATTTCCGAATGAAATCCACCCAGTTACAAAAATAAAGTCACATCATTATAACAAAAGTGAAAATCCCATGACTAATGGTCATCCAAACGCAGTTAAAGTTATGCCTTATGGCGCACAAGTTAAAGACATGTTGGTTTTGATTAGACTTTGCAAAACATTGACACCGACAATTGTGTCAATGTTAACGGTGGTGCTTGACAGATCTATACGGGCAGCTTTCACAGCGAATTCTGTCTAAAGGCAAACAATCACATTTTTAATTTATCGACAAGGGAATTTTTACATCTATTTTAGCAGGCTTCTTATCAATTTCTATTTCTGGAGGATAATTTTTGAAGAAATATGAAATCATCCTGTTAAAAACCGCGCGCTACTTGATTACAGCTTTTGAAACGCACTATGTGATTTCTATGATTAGTACCTTTCAACCCTGAGGTAGAAGACAATTTCATAATCCGTTGTGGGAAAAAGCATCTTGGAAAAAATATAAACAAGGACCGGCGGCCCGGTCGTTGCTTTTGTTGTTGGCTTTTGCGTCAAGACCATGTTTTAACGTTTGATATAGTAAATCCAAAAAACATTTTCCCAAAAGGGAAGCCAACTTCAGAAAGTACTCATTATATAAATAGCTTGGCACTTATTTTTGTTGTCGTTTTCGCATGTTAAGTATACTGTTACCGTTATAAACAACTGACACAATGGAATACACAACTATACTCATATATCGTACAAGTGTTCTCTTCCAAGAAAATGGAACCATTAAATATTAGCAGGTATAAAAGGAGTAAAACGGAATATTTGTTCCGGGTAGCAATAAAACCAACTTGTGGAAATTATCAAGAAAAAGGATTTGCCAACAAGATGTAGGAAGCCAGAGAAAATAGTAAACGGCAGCNGAGTAAAACGGAATATTTGTTCCGGGTAGCAATAAAACCAACTTGTGGAAATTATCAAGAAAAAGGATTTGCCAACAAGATGTAGGAAGCCAGAGAAAATAGTAAACGGCAGCGTAATATTAGCATTCCGGTGGTAAACTTTTTCCTGTGTAAATACGCTTTTCTCGTATATTGTTGAGACTACTGTATATGGAGTTGTTATTTTGCAATATCTACGTTTCAGCTGCTGCAGCAAGAGCAGGAAAGTAATAACGTCCTTTCATTTTGAACAATGAAAAAAGGATGAAAGTATTTAAACAACAAGAAAAGTGGTTTCTGTATAGTTGTAAAACAAAAAACAAACTGGTAGCGGGATTGATATCATTGATTGAATACCACACAACGCGGAATAAATATGAGTAAGATACGTTTTTGAAAATAATGTGCCTACACAAAATTTGCCATTATATCGTCGAACGAGCAAAAATGGAAAAGCCATTCAAATAATAATTTTGTTCGACAATGTATTCCGATATATACGCCGTCCAATAGATTTGAACTGTCGATATTGCCAGTTGCAATGATTACCTTTATGATCCCATCTCGCATCGTCGACTCACATCAGAACATAAATACGGACTTGTTTGTGAATGGTGGGGTAACGTAGTAATAACGCGAGAAGAGTAAGTACACATGCACAGTCGTATTTCATCAGATCGCAATAATAATAATAAATTGAATTTTTGTCATGTTTTTTTCCGTCTTCATCTGACTCAATCTGTTTTTTTTTGCTTATAGAAGAAAAAAGGGTCTCTTGTTCAATACTTCTCTTTATTTGCCTATTTATGTACGTCTACTCAAGTCTTCTTTCATTTTCTTGCAGCCAATCTGCTCGACGACGCACCCTTTTGCTTGCTCAAACGAAAGAAAAGTAATTCTCGCTGAACCGAAAAAAAATTCTCTTCTCCTATGTTTCTTTACCAGTTTCCCCTTCTTCTTTCTCAGAGAGAATTGTAAACGTCTCAGCCTCAAAATTGTCTTGGTCTTCTTCAAACAGTTTTATAACAACATTTCCTAAAGAGAAGCCCACCACTCCCGGTCTCCTATTCACGTCATCTTTGTATCACCATATAACAACAGGAAAAGAAGCCTTGTGCACCAAATTCAATTCAAGCCACTCTTTCATTCATCGGAGTAGTATTGGAAGTGGGAGTACTGGTAGCAAAAGTAGGAAAAGACAACAAACTTCGTAGGCAAGGAACAAAGTCAAATATCCCAGCGCTAGGTTTATGCAGAAATAAAAGTTAAATACCTACGTACTCACATTTTTGCTGGAAAGATTTAAACCCTGTTTCCCGGAATGTAGTAACGGTAGTATATAATAATAATAAAATAACACTGTGCCAAAATAGCCAACGCCATTCTAGCTACTGCATATGTGGTGCCTGTGGTAGTTGGGTGTAGTGGGGTGGGCATGAAAGAAACTGTAATAAATAATGTCAATATTGCATTCTACTGGATACTACAGATGTCAATAATTTCCGACAAAGTTGCCCTAAAACGTATGCTGAGTTCCGGCCGTAAAACAGAATATTCCCCGACCATGACACCACTATGACATTGTTGGGTCCTTTCACGGAGATGATATTGTTGATCATCATTACAACTTTTGACGCACTGTTAACGTACTTGTTTGTGCTTATTTATGGTGATGATTATGATACCATTTTGATTTGCAGTTTGGCATGAAAGCAGTGCGAACAGTGATAAGGAAAAGAGTTCGGTAGCATTGTACCTTTGAGCATCCAGGCGAATTTTATAGTTTTCGATCACAGTATAGCAGAGATATTTGGGTAGGTATATACAACCGTCGTATCGTCATCAATCATCATCGCAAAGTTGTTCGGCGTGATAGGTAGTATATGCTGTACAGAACAGTTAAGCAAGTGCTTTGTGTAGCTTGCTCATCAAAATTACAAACTAGCAAAGCCCATATTATTACGTAGCTATAATATAATGAGTTTTACAAAGTATTTAATTAAATTCTCTCAGGTTTTTGATGAAACAAACAGATCTGTCATTTGATGATAAACCACCACACAAAGACTGCTCCAGTTACTGCCGCGGCGACAACTATTGAACATGGAAATAAGATACGTTTCACAAGTTTGTGGAGTATATAAGGAGCTCTGGGCTGTAATGGAAATACTGATACTACTGTTATGTGGTTCGGTTCTCGGTTGTTTCTTTTCAACTCTCATATCGTTCACTTTACTGCCTTCAGTTATCATGCTGTAATGCCAGTGCCAATAATTTACTTCTGTATTTATTTCTGCCCTTTATGTCTGCTCTTATATGAATGCATCGAGTACGTTTACTACTACCACGTCCAGAATGTTGCTACCGTTGGCGTCACTTTTTTTGGCATTGTTTGACTTTCCAAAACTGCTGAATATTCATGGCAAAAGTAAATCACTGTAAGAGCGTAGTTCGGTGCTGTATTTTATTCAATTATAAGCCAAGCAAGTCACCTCAGTATCATCTCTAGTCAACAGACATGTTCTGTGTACAATAACCACGAGAATGGAACGACTTTTATTGTTGTTCTGGTAGCAAGCCACCGTGTTCATCTGCCTAGTGGAAAGAGAAAGGAAATAAGGAAATCTAAAACGGGGTTCGTCGTCGGGTGAAAACTGCTTCACGCGTCATCATCCTTCGTAGTTATTTAGGACAAGCGAGTAATGACTTTCGGCCATTATCATGTATTCTCACTTACAGTTAATTAGTACAACTCTCATAAATATGTTTCGTGGAACTAACCAGCGAGCTTGCCGCCTGAAGGATCAAAGAACCTTGCAACGGGACATGTTTATCCCCGTGTAAAATGCTCCTTGCCTAATTCCAGTAGTGATAGCTCAAGCGACGACGTAGTAATTTGGGTTTTTAAGTACTGTTGCGTCTCCGCATTCATACATATTTGCTACCAACACAACAGCTCTATGTGGTATTATTGTATTTACATTATATGACTTCTTATCTGGTCTCACTGCTCTTGTTATCATTATCTTTCCAGTTAATATATTTCCCTGACGTTTTCATTACTGTGTCATCTCTTTTCTCCTTTATAGTACACATTTTCAAACACATGCATCCACTCATTTGTAGTTATTTATCTCAAACTCATTGACAATTGGCATTAGAAGACATGGTATAATTGCAGTGAAACGCAAAAAGATCAAACACTTGTAAATATTCTCATTTTTTTAATCGTTTGACATTCGAATTTCGAAAGTAGGTAAAAAGCTTTACAAAGAGTTTTACGGTTACGGTGGCGGCTGCAGTTGTAACGATTCGACAAATGCATCATCTCTGCTACTTGTTCACTTTCAAAGGAATAGGTTCTTGAACTTTGAATGCATTTATGCATAACTTTTTGTTAAAAACGTGAAGCCAAAAGGCGGTAGCATCGAAAACTTTTGTAGTACCAGTGCAGTAGCCCAGATAAAACGACACAGTAGTAAAATAGGTAAAGTAAACAGTACGTAAAAGCTACGAGCCGTGTTTTTTATGGAGCCTGTACTTATAAATTGTCTGTCTTAACCAAGCCTCATCTTCTTTTTTGTCTGTCTTGACAAAGCCGTCTTTCGTTTTTTTGACTTTTCAGAAAAGCTCTTAACTCTAATTTGGGGAAAAATGAGATGTTTTCACCATAACATTTTCCAGTTCGTTCTGTATATTTTGATACCAACTTGTCATACATTATTATGTGCTGGCGCGCCGAATTTAAAAAAAAGTTTTTGCATTGTATGGAAAATGAATGTGACTTTCGCCAGTAAGGGCCTTTTTCAAAAGTCAAAAAAGGAGTTGTGGCTTTGCAACATTTTGACAAACTAAAACCGTAAGACGACTTTCATAAAAAAAAGTCAAAATCGGAAGAGGGCTTTTTCAAAAGACACGCTCGATGTTCATTGCATTGGCAGGAGGACTGACGGCAGTGTTGTGGTGATTGATTGATACTGATAAAATATTATTATTGTCTTTTTTGTATAAAAACATATACATGTAACATATTACATCAGGATAATGCAATGATAAAGCAGCAGCATTTATGTTATTGCTATTATTTATTATTGTTCCAACCGCTTCTACCAAAACCGTACCTAAAGGGAGAAACCGACTGATTGATAGATTAGGTAAGCACACAAAACATTGGCGCTACTTGTTGGAAGTTTTGCGAGAGTCGTGACAGGCGGAAGGTCAAATGGCGCAATAATGCATCACTGTTAAATCCGTCATTTCACAATAATCCTAGTCGTGCTGACGCGTTGCGTGCTTCTGTGTATTTGTGTCTTTATCAATGAATGAGTACATGTATTTGTATACCTATTGAATACATGGGTGCTATGTGATAATATTATACAAACTTTAGGCGTTAGGCATATGACCACTTCTTCATTGGTGGCAAGAACTCTTAAAAATGCTGTTCTACACCTCAACCACTATACAACTATGTATGCTGCTTCTATGCCCAACGCAGTAGAAACTATTTGTAGTATTATAAGTCACCGCACTAGATTGACGTAGACTCACAAGGATGAGGAAAAGGGAAAGTGCTGAAGTAGACTTAATTAAGTAAGTCTCCCTATCGCAGCATGAGATGATAAAATCGTGCTCGTAAGTTTACCAAAATTACATGAAGAACGAGCAGGAACGTTTTGCAAATTTAACAACTGAATTATATGTGTGGACGGACAGCTGTTAATTAAAAATACCAGATGGTGATGGTATGTGGTGTACGTGGTTGCCTTTTCATCTGGACATAGGACCTACCTCATGCTCGGTAAAAAAAAATTCACTGGGGAGGTATATATTTTTCCATTTTGTATTTATTTAGAAAATATCTACCCACATATTTTATCGTTTCTATTTTGGAAACCAGGAAAGTTTTTTTTGTTTGGTTTATTAGTTTAGTACTGGTTTAGCCACCTGGGCAAGTTCAACTTTCTATGCAGCTGAAATTGCATCGCCATGTCTGGT
>JAHZNB010003389.1:0-21091 GCA_027744295.1 Callyntrura guangdongensis
GCCTTATTGGCTATTAGCAATTTTAAGTAATATTCATTACGAAAACAAAGCAAGTATCGGCATCATAGACAAAATTTGAATACTTCCTTGGATTTTAACCAAGATTTGTTTTCTTAATGGCTGGAAAGCAATGTTGCTTATGCTCATTGGTTATTGTTATTAACATGTAGGTTGCAATGTGTGGTAATTACATTTCTCCATTTAAACTAAAACTTGCATAGTCAGAGCCAGTGAACCTGCGAACATCTTTCATTTGTTTGTTTCGAGCTAGGCCAAGAAACCCTCAATCAAATATTTTCGACACCGATACTTGTATTGCCTGGTGCCCATAATGAATATTGCTTTTAATTTCATTGTACCATCAATTTGATCACGTTATTAATTTTAAATTGCAATAACTGGTGAGAGTACTCGCCACTCGCCGTCAGATAGTACATAGAACATAAATAAAATGTCTCGAGTTACATAATAATATGGCGAATCATGCATTCAGTGAATTGAATAGCAGCAGCGTTGTATTTGTTGAGAATATTAAAAATAGTAATACTATTAAATAGATTACTACAACTTACGAGCAAGTAGTCTAACTTATGTAGTCTGATTAATAACGAGAAGTAATCGTAATTTTGTTGGTGATTGATTATGGATTATGGACAGGATTATGATGGGGCATGCTTTAACCTAATTATGTGTTAGTTTAAAATATATTGTGATTTTGCTGCTAAAACTAACTAAATGAATCCGATTCATTGAATCGTTTATGAACGTTTTGGATTAGTAAAATCCTTGGGTTAGTGCTATAATATTTGAAATTGGGCAGATAGGAGATCCGTCAAAAATTATGCCTATTTACGTTTTACATTGACAAAACAAGAATATGTATTAAATGGTCGCATACTGTGTGTGTACAAACCAAAACAAATTTTGATCACGCAGGTAGTGCAAAGTTATGCTTATCTTATCGTCGTGCATTTTTTGCTTACTGTTAGTATAAATAATGCAATGCAGAGGTAAATGACTATGGCTTAAAATCAAATTTAATTATTTTATATTTTTGTTAATATCCACGTAAGAAATTTGTGTATTAATTAGTATATTGCCAATTTGTAATTTGCAATGTAAAACATAAATAATAATGATAAATGACTATGACCTCCACCGTATCTTCCCACCTCATAACTGTTGGAGAGAGGTTTGCTATGTACAAACCTCTCAAAACGGTTATGAGGTGGGAAGGCAGGGTAGCTGTACAGCTAAAATTTTGGATTAGGGGAATTATATAAAAATAAATAGGTGTACTTATTTATGTATTCTTCTATAACGTTCCGTCAGGTAAATAATTATCTTATCACCATACTCTATAATTTCACAGTATGGTATTTGTTTCACCATTGCGTCGCAGGGTAGAGGATTTTAAACTGGTGAATGACCATTGTTCAAGCTAAAACTCCTTTCACAATAAAAGACGTTTTTCGAAGCATTGCTTGAATTCGCGGTTCGAGAAATTCCAAGACATGGAAGGATATGTATCGAGTTATTCGAGTAATTCGAGTTTTATTTGAAACTATTTAACGCATCATTATATTCAATACAGCCACAGGTCATAAAGGTGTACTGTATTGTTCGTTTATCATATTCGGCGACTCCCCACTTTTCGCTAGGAGTACGATGCGAGAGTAGCTGCGTCTACCGTGGTGTGGGGTGAATCGTTGCTCCTCTTCTTCCCAAAATTACCACCGTAGGGAATTTAATGACGTAAATACCGACCGAAATTCGTCCCATCCATTTTATTTTACCCAGTACGTGTAGGTAGAGACTTCCTTCGTGCTTGGACTGTTACATTACTACAGCACAGTATAGTAGTAGTATGACTAACATGACAAGAACACTGTTACAAAAGTCGTACACTGCCTTGCTTTACCATTGCCATCTTGCCTCGTCGTTTCGTTATCATCACATAATCATTACGCAGCTGAAAGATTTTTCAGCTACCATTGTTTATAGCGTGTTTGTCCGTCCATCATCATCCTACTCCTGGCCACACGCTTCACCCTAGCCGATTTGGCTCAAATTTGGCATTCAGTTAATGTCGGGAATCATAGGGAGCGTCCATTTAGAACGTTTGAAAAAATCGGGTTTTTAAGACCCCCATGTCACATCTATGTATGTCACAAAATTTTCAACCCCCACCGCAATCCCTATGTCACGCAGACATTAACTCCTAAAGTTGAAATATTTGTTTCTAAAAATGGGGGACACGTGAGTTTTGGTATGTTTATTAAAATTTAATTATGAATGATGCATTGTCCAAACGGAACTCTGTATAGTTTTGCAATATTTACGGCCCGGCATTTAATAAAAACACGTTTAATATTATCGTCTAAAATAAAATATTATAATTTATTACGTTGCTACGCTACGCTATGATGAAGAAGTTTGAAAAAATCGGGTTTTTAGGACCCCCCATGTCACATCATATGTATGTCACAAAATTTTCAACCCCCACCGCACCCCCTATGTCACGCAGACATTAACTCCTGCAGTTGAAATATTTTTTTCTAAAAATGGGGGACGCGTGAGTTTTGGTATGTTTATTAAAATTTAATATGAATGATGCATTGTCCAAACGGAACTCCGTATAGTTTTGCGATATTTACGGTCCGGCATTTAATAAAAACACGTTTAATTTTATCGTCTAAAATAAAATATTATAATTTATTACGTTGCTACGCTACGCTATGAAGAACGCAACGCCACCAAAAACCGGATATCATCAAATGTGAGGTCTCCGGGAAACGCAGCAACGGAACAAAAAATTATATGCAATTTAATTTGTTTAACGATCAAAATGTATGTACATGTGTTGAAACTTGTCAACAATAAATGCAGTGCCGAAAGCATCGCAAAAACATGATGTCCTCGACTGGTCTAGCTTCCATCTCTAGTAGAATTCTCTAGTATAACATTTTGATACCGTTACGTCACAAAATTTCGTACCCCTACCCCCTATGTCACGAAATGTCACACACGTTTTAGAACCCCCACCCTCTATTTTCACCGTTCTAAATGAATGCTCCCTTAGGGTAAAATGGCTCTCTCAAGTTTAGGATGACGAACGATTACAGGTCAAATATTGAAGCCTCAATTCAATCAGCTTGTATCAAAGGTTTTCAGCTGCGCCTTTATAGCTGCATTTCAGCTAGTTTATTTATTAAGAAGCGAATGCTTCTTATTTCGATCAGGTTGTCCGTCTATTGCTCTGTCGTCCGCGCTATACCTCGAGAACGGAAAGGAATTTCGAATTTCTGTTTCATTTTTTAAACTTGGGACAATATCTCAGGAACCAATGATCCGATCTGGTTCAAGTTTTGTATGTATATACCATGTAAAGCCCTTTACAGGTGTACCGAAATTTGGCCCCGTCCCATTAGAGTCAAAGGTCATTGGGAAAAAAACTTTACGTAAATACCGGTTAGGCGATTTTGATTACAGGTGCCTTATGAGGTCCTTTGTAAGTGGACAGAATTTGGACCCCCTAGGTCAGAGTCAAAGGTCATTTAGTAAAAACTTTATATTACCTCAGTCAGGAACATGTGTAGCGACTTTGACTAATGCTAACAAGATTGTGTCCTCCTTATTTCTTGGTAATTTAATTTCCCTGATATTTCTTACATTCGCTTCTTTAACTATGTCCTTGACTAGGGTATATTATCATCTACACATCAATAAAAACAACTAGAAATTCCAGCCACTCTACGATTCTCACGCAAAATCTGTGAAAGTAAACGTAAATATTTTTGTTAGAGAAAAAAACAATATAAAATATATGATGGAAAGTGCTAAAATGTATTTGGAAGCTTATTTAATGCAGTTTCTGGTAGAAAAAAAGTAGAAAATTTTTCATAACAATTGCATTCAAATTCAAAACTTTAAAACACCCTCCTGACTGATATATCTTCGTCCCCAGTCCCCATCATTCTTCAGAAACCACACACACGTCTCGTTAACCTCACCCATTTTAGGAACCCGCCACCCAACTTGAATACTTCTGTCTTCTTACACCAAAAACCCGTAAATCTATTTTTTTAAATGACTCAAAACATCTAGTTCGAACAGCCATCTCCAATCTGGAAGTTCCAGACTGGAACATCTACCCCATCCATTGAAATTACAAATTACTAGATCAATTCTATGTCTTGACTTGGGTTGGTGTCCAGTGTCCACGATGTAGATCGGTGTCCTCGTCCTGTCCATAATTTATGCCGGTGTCCGATGACACCGGTGCCTGCCCAGCTCTGCTCCATTCATTTACATTTATATGACTGGAAAAGTCAGCCAGGTGGCGTCGGTCAATATTATTGGCTTTTATATATACGGATAAATACCCCAACCAAGCAGCCTCATCTCAACTTATGTAAATACTTACTGCGAACTGCGATCTACACTACAAGAACAAACAAACACATAGGTTACTCACAAAAACTAATGAATCGCCTACTGTGTTTGTGTGTAGCCGTAGCATATATATAGTATGTGGATTTGTGGATTATAAATTTGTATACCGCATACAGTTAACCATACCCCCAGTACTGTTGTTGTATTGTAATGCGCGCTATGCACAGATAGGATATAGTAATCTGTTGTTTGTATTCAGCTAATATAAAAAAAATCGTGAGGACGCCGCTTCCCCTTTTCCTTCATTTTGGTTGTTAAATAAATGGTGAAGTGAATGATAAATCGCAGAAGAGGGAGTAAAAAAGTAAGAAAAATAAATACTTTTGACATTTTCCACAGTATCATCATCAAATACACTTTACTCTTCTGTTTTTATTAGTATTTATTGTTAGTACTCAAATTTGATAAAAATAAGTGTTGTTGTTTAGTGGTGGTAGTGGTGGTGTTTCAAGATTCTTCCATTATTCAGTGTTCTTACTTTGTGGATGCGACGTTTTAATTTTTTTAAAGTTGTGAATTGTTTGGACTATTTGTGAAGCCAAACAAAGTAGAAAGGAATGAAATCAGTGTAAACCATTGATTTATTTTTTTTACTAATAAATATTCCTGGATTCTACGCTGTGCGGTGTTTGTGCATTTAGTGCAAGGTCGACAAAAGGGAATATTTGGATAGCAAAATTTTGGCAACATTTTTGTTAACAGGTATTAAAAAGAGCTTGATTTTCAACAAAATTTCTAATTTAATATACGAATCTGTGTAAGGGTAACTGCTTACGTGATTGATTCATTATTGATTGTATGATGATACTGCACTGGACGAAAACGACCTATTTAAAATGATTGATAAAAAGTTCTTGGTTCATAATGAAATGCGAAAGATTTAATCTTTAGTATTTAGTGCGTACTCAATATTAAAAGCAGCTCCAGCACAAATCCTTAATGAGTACAAACACGTAAATACAAAGTAGGCTCAGTGGGCTGGTTAAAAATATTGTAATTTTCCAAAATTATTTTCTTCGTTTTCAGTACTTTGTAAATTAAAAAATGTAATTTATTGTCAAAATTCTAAAGGCATTTGATATTTTATGGATATACATTTTACGTACATCACAGCACAGTGAGTTGTGTGGCAGTATATAGTTGATTGAATTGAAACAAAAACGACATAAACATAAATATATTAGAATATTTTCAAATTTGTTTAGAGAGCTTGTTATTTTTTTCCATGAAGAACTCTAACGATTCGATTGATGTTTGATTTAGGTAACATCATCGAAAATGCAGCTAACAGCAGAGGAAGTAAATAAAATGAAGGTGGTGGAGCTCAGAGCAGAACTTCAGGTTCGAGGGTTGGATCCTAAAGGAGTGAAAGCCGTTCTTGTTGATAGACTTTTAGCTGCTTTGGGTCAAGGAGGTAGTTCAGTGTCGGCAGTTGGAAATGGTTCCAGTGCAGCTTCGTTAGATTTGTCATCTGGGGATTTGGATGAAGGAAAAGGCGACGATGATGGTGAGGGAACTCAAATGGAAGAAAACGCTGAAAATGCAGAGGCAGAAGAATGTGGAAATGATGAAGAAAATCAAAACGCTGACCTATCCCTAGCTAGTCAGTCCAATAATGATGAAATGGATGATGAAGATGGTGGCGGCGGCGGAGACGATGAGCAAAAAGAGGCCGAAGTGGAGGAAAAGGAAAATCCTGATGCCGAAGTGGAGAAAAAGGAAAATCCTGCCGAAGTGGAGAAAAAGGAAAACTCTGCCGAAGTGGAGAAGAAGGAAAATCCTAATGCCGAAGCCGATGTGGAAATGGCTGAAGCCGACGCCGGCGTTGCAGAGGAAAGTACGAAAGAAGCAGAATCTGTGGCCGAAACTAATCAAACCAGTGAAGCAGATCAGGAAGGGGAAGGTTCAAAAAGAAAAATCGAAACCGTAAATGGCGAAACTACAGATGAGAGCAAAGCAAAGAAACAAAAAACTGAGGAAACTATTGTATTTAAAAATATTCCGTTGAACGAGCCTGAATTCGATGACAAAACTGTTCTGCTGGACTGGTGTACGTTATCACATGTTCAAAATTTACAGTAACTATTATTTGCATTCCAAATTGAAAATAATTAATTTGTAAATTTTACTATCTGCAGACAAATCCGATCTTAATTTGAAGATTTTAACCGATAACTTCCTCGAGGCTGAGCCTACTGTTTACGAGGATTTTCCATTTGCCTATGCTGGTGTTAAGGCTACGTACGGGTTTTTAACCGGAAAGGTCTGTTTTGAAGCGAAATGGGTGAAATCATGTGAGGTGCGTTCTGATTTCGGAGATAAAGAAACGAAACACGTGTTTCGTGTAGGCTGGTCTGATGTAAATGCAGATTTGCAACTTGGTTAGTCATTTTCGCTTTAACCACTGTTTGGATGTAATCATTTCCATCGCTGTTTAAAAAAATTTACTTGAATTTAATTGATAAAATGATGTATGTATTAGGTGAGGATAAACTTTCGTATGGATATGATGTCAGCGGAAAGGTGTACAACGCAGGCGAAATACAAGATTTAGGCGACAGTATATCTGAGGGAGATGTCGTTACAACATACATTGTATGTCTATCGGGGTTTTAATGAATATTTAGTATTAGTATGTTTTATGCTACTCATAAATCGGCAACGGATAAAAATTATTTCAAATTTTATTATAGGATCTTAGTGCAGACCCAGTTGAATTAAAATTTGCTAAAAATGGAACATGTATCGGAGAACCAGTGAAGATTCCTAAAGCTGACTTAGAAGGAAAAGCTCTATTTCCCCATGTATTAGTGAGAAATGTTAAGTTTGAGGTAAATTTTGGCAGCAAGGATCCGACTCATGAAATTTTGGAAGGTTTTGAACTTGTTGGAAAAGTTGAGGATGGAGATAGACGTGTACGTGGGCCGGCTAGACCTGAGACATGCGAGGTAAACTAAACACATTTACTAGGAATACATTTACATAATAAAAATAAAATTCTTACAAACAATTCCCACAATGTTATTATTATTTTCTTTTACAGTTAATTATGCTGGTAGGGTTAGCGTGCAGTGGAAAAACTAAATGGGCTAAAGATTTTATTAAAGACAACGCTGAGAAACATTATAACATTCTTGGAACATCAACAGCTGTGGAAAGGGCATTGAAAGATCAGTCTATACTATCATCACAGAAAGCGCCTCGAGTGTTCGATTCGTTTTTTATGAAAGCTGGAAAGTTTGTGGAACGTCTTGTTGATATTGCACCGTCTAGGAAAAGAAATTTTATCCTGGATCAGGTAAGATTATGATCTGTCATAAACATTACAAAAGAGGGTAACGAAATCAAATCAGTTTTAATTTTTCAATTAACTTATGTTATAAATAATCAAGCGTTCGTATAATTAGCTGTCATTACGAACCAAATTATAATATAAATGGCAGATTTAATTGAATCGAGGGATTCATTAACTAATCATTTTGAGAGCGATAAAGTCTGAATTTACCAGGAAAGCCGGTGGCAATGCAATGGCCATACTTCAATGATGTGGGCGATTTGAAGCACCAAAGTGATTTTTCAGCGGCTTTGCAAACCGTATAAAAGTGAAAACAGGAGTAATGTCGGAAAAGTTGCTAACAAACCAAGCATTATAAGAAAATGTCAAATTACATCATAAAAGCTAAAAGTCATTCCTCGGGAAATGAAGTGACTCAAGTGGATATCTTCCATAGTAAAGTGGAATTACACGTATCATCTCAAACAAATCGAGTTCCAAATTATGACTAAACAAACTGTGAACTGCAACGTTTAGATAATACAAACGAATCATAACTACTTGCTTAAAACTTAAAAGTGATTCAGAAAACTGATCTTGATTTGATAGTTGAGATAACCAGAAAGTGTGTAGGATATAACCAAATGGATTTAATATTGCTGAAATTTCATTTTCTGGCATTTTAATACAATTAAGTGTGTAACTCAACTGATAAAATACAAGTTACGACAAGAAGAAATTAAAACTCTTAACATCGTTATTCTATTGTAGAAATGCTAACTCCGCTCAGTAAAACAATGCCATTTATAGATTTCAGTCCCAACCTAATTAGCAGATTTATTTTTGATATATCTCAAAAAATAATAATAACCTGGTGAAATTTCCAAACAGGAAAACAATGGTGAAGTGTTTCTGTGTAATATATTTCTCTAAAGATGCCGAACTGTTTCATCTGAACTACTTAATTGCTGGAGGCCAGCTCATTACGAAGTATATTATAAACGACTACATAAGAAAACCAAAATATTCTCTGATGAGAATAAGAAAAATTAATAATATTGTAATGGCTAAAGACTGAAGGGAAAAGATAAATGTTCATTAACCGTAAAGTCATCGGTACAAGATTTATTATGGCTCTAAAAGCGATTTTATTACTAAAAGAAGCGACAACAGGATGCATCGAGTAATGATTGCAAAGACAACAAACGCAAAATATACAAATGTTTGTACTTGTACTATTAAATTGTCAGCACGACACAAAAATGGGCTTTTTCAGAAATATGTTGGAAATCGTAGAGCACTAGTGGAAGAGTGTTATTTCGATCGTCAACTAATTTAAATCAACGTGCCATCATCGAGATATACTTGATTATAAAAGTGTTTTATAAATCATACAGGTTTTAACAAATCTAAGAGAGATTGTGCCATTATTTGAAGTGAATCTTGATATCATCCTGAAGAATAATGAATTTTAATAGTTCCAAGATTATGTAAACTTGTGATCACTACAGGTTTACCATCGTAGTTTTTACACAACTTAAGTATATTTATCCTTCACATTCTACTTGAATAGAGCATGCTTGGTGAACCAAGATGCATTTTTAATAGTATCAAAAATAACTATTAATAATGATGGATTAAATTTAATTGATACACTTAAAAAGTTGTAATTGTATAATGGCTGAATTTTATTGTACCTTTTTATAGAAAACTAAACTATTTAGAACTGCTGGGAAAGCAAACATCTCAAAAAACAAAAATTTGGTTGGTTGTATTATTTAGAGCAATGTTTTACCAAGCGTGCAGCGACGGAAGTGCGGAGGTTTTGAGAATTTCAGGCGGCGGGCTGTAGTGATCTTACCGCCTGATGAGGAGTACCACAAACGTATCAAATCAAAAGAACAAGATCAGGGCAAAAAGGTCCCAACCTTGACAATCCTTGAGATGAAAGGTTCCTCCACTTTCCTATGAGAATTTAGAAAGCAAAACATTTTACATCTATTTTTCTTTCGTTATTAATTTTATATAAAAAGTAGTTGTCGAAAAGACATTAACCAGGAAATCTATTTTGTATTAAAATTCATGAAGAAAATCTTTAGACAATCGTTTGTATTAAACGAATACGACTTCAAGTTTTCTTTTTACTTTTTATTTGTGGATATAGTTGCGAATATTTTGACGTATTTTCTTGTCTTTTTCACAGCGTCGTTCCGTCTACCTGACGTAGGAGAGCTTTTCTCTGAGGTTGACTTTCCTGAGCTGCCAAGAGAGCAAGCACAAGAGCTGGTAACCAAGTACAATAAGGAAGGAATCGCTGCCGGTTATGGCAGGTCTTCATCTGGACGGGGAGGCCCAAGAGGTGGTCCCAGGGGTCGTGGCGCAATGAGTATGCATAGTATGATCCCCAATTTATAGTTAATCATCAACCGATTCGAAAATGTGTGGTTTTCTAAATATTTGCGTGTTGTAGGAGGAAGAGGTGGACCGCGAGGTGGTCACGGTGGACGCCCTTGGAGAGGAGGTCCTCCACACAGAGGTGGACCTATGGGAGGATATGGAATGAGACGCGGAGGACCACCTGGCCCCCCGCCAATGAGAATTCCTCGTGGGCCCCCTACTAATATGGGTGGACATCCAGGCAATATGGGCGGGCATCCACGAGGGGGTGGAAGAGGTATGCCTCCAATGAGAGGTGGAATGCGAGGAAGTGGTGGCCCACCTCTACCTCAAAGAGGTGGACTTCAGCCCAGAGGAGGGACTTGGTCCAGAGGTGGCGGTAATATGAATTCATCTCGGGGTCCTCCACCACACCGTGGTGTTCGGGGTGGTAATAGAGGTGGACAGATGCAAAATAGTGGATCTGGACGTTGGGGTTCAGGTCCCGGTGTGCAAAGGCCCAATCATGGAGGTCGTGTTCCTCAGGTAGCAGACCTAGCCTAGTACTATGCTGTTGCTATTACTGCACGCATGCGTTTGGGTCGAAATAGTGATGATGAAATATATTCTTTTATGAACACAACAGGGTGGAAACTTTCAGTCTTGGGGACAGAATAATTGGGGTGGTGGCCGTGGAGGAGGCGTAGGTAATTCAGGTAAGAAAACAAAGTATTAACTGGTGTGTTGTATTAGATCTTATTTTCGCAAACCAAATATGTGTATGTTTATATCGTTCATGTCGACTTTTAGGTTTTGGTGGTGGATTCGGAGCAGCAGATCCATGGGTACATCAACAAGTACCTGATCAAGGATTTGGCCAGTCATGGGATAGTATTGGAGCAAACAGCGGTAATCGCGGTGGAACATGGCGAAGGGAATAATATACAAATAGACACATAGGATTGCGTTTATTATAAATTTATTTTATCTCTTATAAAACTGTAAATAATGATTTGTAGGACTATTTGGTAACCCATCGGTTAGGGATAGTTTAAGTATTTTATGTTCAATAAACTAGATGCAATATTTAAATACATTTCTTTAGGTGATAAGAACACATTTTTACGTCGCGTATTATTGGTTGAGTAGTAATATTGTCCTCCTCACTTGACTTTTGTCGGTTATAAGTTAGTCTATTGTATATAATTCCTATTTAATAAATTTGTAATACAATGTACCAGTTAATTACTGTAATTAAATATGAATTTTACCATATACACATATAGTATTCATTTATAATATTTAAGAGTACACTATTAGTACGTTATAGGTATTTAATTAATAAATCCGATTGGCAGGCACACATGTCGTATTTTACGTGTATATGAGTAGAAACAGTTCTTACATGTATTGTACTGTGTTATTCTTTTTTCCGACTATATGTAGTTAAGATCTTTTATGGATTACGGTAATGTCTTCTATTAAATAAATAACCACATTGATTATGAGTTTGACTTTTACGGTAACAATTGAAAGGTTGGAAAAATGTTCATTTATTCTGTACATAAATATTTATTATCTTAGGCTAGCGGGGCGAGCTGTGTTGCTCATGAGAAAGAAAGATTGTCATGCTGATCTTTAATGTGTATTGGGTATTGTAATACTACTGCAACCTCGTTCATGATCGGTCGTGTATGATTTCCACCAGTACATCATTTATCGCCTTTGGCTTTTGCATTGTCGTGGTACGAATAACTTGAATCAGTTGAATTTTTTATTTGTAATACAATAAAAAAACATAGTACCACTTTACAAACACAATTTACTATGATTCAATCTTCTGTATGTCCATGCAAATATGAAATTGCAAAAATAGTTTTGTCTGTAGTAGCATTATTGAAGGTTTCGTCTCGTGTTGGTACTAACTTGAAACATCGAAGCCGGACAGTAACGAATACAATATCAATAGATGGATGTTGTTATTCATTTAAGAAATTTATAACATAAAGTCGTCAAATTTCCTAATCCGACCACAATTAAGCTATTTTTTGGTACCCCAACTGCAACTAATTAATCACTGCCAATAGTTTCTGATATATATAGCTCCAGTCGAAACAAGCAAAATTCAATTGAAGATACCTATTGGCAGTGCCTAATTAATCACTTAAAATTTTTCCAAAAATAGCAATAACTTTCATGCAGTTAGCTTCCACTATTAAATATGAAATGAAGGCAAATTTAATTCCATAATATTGTATGTAATATAATATATATCTTTGTTTTAGATTTAAAAAAAAGTTTTATAACTCAATATGATTATGAACAATAAAATATATGGATAAACTAAGGCAGAGATTTGTCAAGGTCAAGTGCAGTGAGTAAAATATATTGTAAGCTCTATAAACCAGCATCAACCTCACAAACCCAATGAAAAGTATTTATACAATGGTGCGTTGCACAAATACATGACGAAATTATAAGTTTGTTGGATTAATTATAACTTTTCATCTAAACTGATAAAAATTAAATTCAATCAACGTTTCCTTTCTCGTATTTTCGGTACGAATTTCTTTACTAAAGTATGAGAAACGTTTATTTATTGTTTAAAAAATTAAATTAAAATTTTATGTATTTTTAAGTTACTGATATTTTATTTATCTATTTCACTGTTTTAAATATTTAATTTAATATTTCAGTGTCTACAAACTCAAAAAAAGTTTAGAAATAAAAAACGAAATATGTACGTATATTATAAAAGACATGGAGAGCATGGAGTTATCAAAGTATCAATTTACTATGTTTGTATATATTATATATATACCCTATCTTGTACAAAAGCGCTTCATATTTTTCTCATGTAATTTAGGAAAAGTTTTGACACCAGCCCTGACCCCATTTCATGAAAACAACTCAAGAACTTCGTTTACGTTGAGTGCCAATTCAACTACCGGGAATGTTTCTCAATGCACCCCTATGGAAATATTCATCTTGTGTCCTACGTCCTTCGTTTTACCTGAATACAGCAAAATAATTTGAGTCAACCAGAGTCCCGACAATGTCGTTGGTGCAGTGAAAGAATGAAGAGGTAAAAATGTCAGACAAATTATACAACAGACTGGCTCGTTAGTAAAATTTTTTTAAAATTATGGATGAAAAACTTCAAATTGATGATTCATATAGGGACGTGTTGTTGTTGCAATTAATGGGAGTATGCAAAATTTTAAATTTACAACAAGGTTCCTTTTTTGTAATTGTTTTACAGTCAATGCAACATACAACTAACAAATTATATTTAATTTATGTAGCAATGAATTCACTATAAAAGCAGTTTATTTCATGACAAAGTGGTTGAAGAAAGAAAACAACCGGCGAATCATCAAATTAAAGACATTCCGCTAACTGTGGAAATGAGCATGTCGTCATTAATAGTAGGGAGACTTATTGGGGAAATGGATAGAGAACATTCGTGACATTCAGAAACACTTTCTCTGTAGAGTGAAATTTATGGCAGATGAAGGTGCAACGCTGCCACATAGTAGTTTCCGAGAAACCTATAACGTATGTTCGGATTACTGGGAATTACAATGCTTTTATGGCTGCTCAGAAACAGATTCGTGAAATGCTCGTGAAAGCTATGACTCGTTAATTATCTCCAATTCAATAAGGCACAATTTCATCACTCGTATTGAATTTCATATAATGACAATATTAACCCCTTCTAGAGATCACACCGTATCAAATTGTGCACGTGGAGAGCTTGAAAGTATTAAGTAAAGTAAAGAAAGAAAGTAAGGATGTTTTCATATTTTTCGAGAAAGTTTATGTAAATTCGTGCGTACTGCAAAAGTATGCCAGATACCGAATTGGAACTTGGAACGTGTAGTTTTTCTCATTTCTCAGCTATTCGTATTATTATTATTCATCATAGTGACAGTGGAAGTCGATGTAGATGCAATAAATGTTGCAACGTTTTATATTGTTTATTATATCTAACAGTATACTGCATTGTTACAAAAATAAATCACAAAGGTAAGAAAAGACTTTTTATTTGTGGTCTCTGATTCCAGTGGTTATATTAATTTGCGTGGTGGTAACGGTTGCTCCAGTTGTGCTACATGAATTAGAGGCATTCACTATACTTATACCAGGAATGTTTCCACAAAGCTTCTCGTTCAGTTCATTCCATCGTATTTGTGGGTGAGCTCGTGCACAATGCTTTTTCAATGCAGCTTTCTGAACTGTTTGAAAAGGGCAGAGAGAGCATTTAAAGGGCCTTAGGTCACTGTGAGTAAACATGACATGTGTGTCGAGAGAACTTTTCTGTGAAAATGTGTTGTGACAAATAGTACACACATGAGGTTTCTCTCCAGTATGAATTCTTCGATGTCGTAGCATTTGACTGGGTTTCAAAAACGTTCTTCCGCAATCAGGGCACTGTTTTCTACTTGCACCGCTTTTATCTCCTGATTTGTCATCCTCTATTACAGGATTGGTACTGGAACCATTTTGGTTAGAAAGTTTGCTTATCAGAGCATTATTGCGAAAATGTTCAGAAGTTACAGATAGGAATGGATCACTTCCATTAATGGGACTACGGAGGCACTTGTCTGTTGTGTTCATGGAATGTAGATTAACATTTTCGACATGCAAAATCTTTTCATAGGAAAATGCATTAAACGCTGATGATCGTTGGGTTTCGTCAAGATAATTTAAACTGCAAGAACTATATCGGGAGGAAGTTGGAGTTGGTGCATGCAAGGAGATACTGCTTCCTTCCAAGTCCAAGATGGTATTTGAATTGTCCTGGGATTTTTCGTTTTCATCTGGATTGTTTGCAGATTGCGAAATCAAAACGAAGCTTTGTAAAAGGTCCTCGGTTGGAAGTGAACTAATGTCAAGGTTGGCCACTTGAATGTTTTGCAAATTATCAATGGGCAGTTGCAAATTTCCTAGCAGATGAAGATAATCGATGCCATTACTTCCGTTTGGTTGTGTCGATTCAAATTCCACGGAAGAATCTCCAATGACAGAATTCTCGTCTTGTATCGCTGAAGAAACTAGCACGTCCTTTGTCTTATATGAAGTGCCTGGAAAATTTTGCTGTGCTAAGTCTCCGGTATCAACAACAGGAAATAGCTGATGAGTTAGTTGATTTTCAGATGGGGGCTCACTCGAAACTTTTCGCTGTTTTTCGGGCTTTGCATGTGTCTTGATGTGCGCCTGTAAATGTCCGGTGGTGCGAAAACATCGGCAACAATGAGGGCAAGAGTATGGCCGAGCACCTGTGTGCAATCGCATGTGCACCTTCAACGAACTAATTGTTGCAAACATATTGTGACATACGTCACAAGCGACAGTTTTCCTTCCTTCATGGATCCTCATGTGAGCATCGCGTGTTGATTTAACACGGAAGAACTTGCTACACATGTGACACCTGCGGAAACCGAATGGTTTAAGTTTAATACAATTTTATTTATTTAAATTCCAAAAATTTAAACCACAAAGAGTGAAAATAAACTGTAATTCTGTGTGCTCAGTGAATAAAAAATATTATATGTAGAAATGTAAAATATATATATTTTCCGCTTTACCTAAATGGTTTTTCACCGGTGTGGATTCGTATGTGCCGTACCAAATCGGACTGTTTTTTGAAAGTTTTATTACAGCTTTGGCATTGATTTATTTTTCCTTTTCTTAAAGCCTCCTTTGGGATATACCTTGGCTCAGGTAATTTGTGTTCTACAGTTTGTTGCCCATTGTTCCTCTCATTCTGTCTGTCATTGCCGACAATTTGTGCAGAAGATGCAGAAACTATTACCGTGTTTTGGGATCCCGAGTGTGCTGGTTTACAACCATTTGTATTTCGATTTGCCAAGTCTTCCAAAGAAATAGACTCTGTTTTTAAAATAATTGGTTCCTTGCAACCATTGTCCTTCGTCGTTAATTTCGATGTCACACAAATGGGAGGAACAGAATCAAATTTTTTGGGCACATCTATATTACTAGAAGCCGCCAAAGGATGCAGTTTTGTTACCGCAACTCTGTTAACCAATTTCCCAGCTCCGGATGATTTCATCTGACTACTGTTAATCTAAAGATTAAAATCAATAACTTTAGTATTTTATTTTGAGGCAGTGTCAATATTTCACGTCTTTAATAAACACGATTAAACAAAAACTTACTTCGATCACCGTTGGGTTTGGAATTTTCTTCACACTTCCCGGATTCGACACCGAAGTGCTATTGTGAGAAGTTTGTTCATTTACTACATTATTCATTAACACAGTGTATGTAATTTGTGATGAACCCGTGAAGCTTGTCCCTGTATTGTTGACAACAGTCGTTGGAACACTTTGAACAGGTATTGTTTCTGATAATATGTTAAGCTTTGATCTATCTGTCAATTGTCCGTCTTGGTGGGTTTGCGGTGGGACATGTTTTGCATGATCCAAACTGAGGGCAGCACAATAAGGTTGAGTCGGGGCGACATTCCTTGCTTCGTTAAAATTACCAGTGTTAGCAGACAAAAATCCATCTATAGCAAAATGTGTGTAAATAACAATCAATGTAATGATAAAACAATATTTTCATTTTAATTTGTAGAAATGCTTGTTTTAAATTAAACTAACGAAAACTTACCTTGCGAAACAGGAATGGTAATTTTACTGACAGTAACAGGCTCCAAGATGCTAGAGTTTTGGTGATTGGGATGGGATGTACTAACTTTAATAGTAAGAGGAGAATTCGAAGAGCATGATAATTGTTTTAAACTTGCCGTTGGTGACGTTTTGTTATTGCCGTTACTGGGTTGCTTAATTAGATCTTGATTATCTTTCCTTTTACCATCCATTTTGGATGTAATGTTTTTGTTTCCTTCAGAATTTTCATTGAGGGCAACATAATCACCTCTGTTACAATGAATTCTTATATGCTTCCGACATGATACATTGAAGGGCAAAACGAACAGCGATGAGGTCGACTTTTGGCATCACCCGGATATTTTGCAGTGGAAGACAATGCGCAACGTGTGGGCACAGGAACAAGTCCATTTGGTGTTATTTTCAAAGCATCTGGTAAGTCGATTTTCTTGCTAGTTTCCCCAATGCGAAGCAGTTTTCGTTTTCCCGTTAAAATTTGCATGTTCCTAATATGAACCCTCATGTGGGACCGTCGCTGTGAACCGGTTTTAAAACATTTCTCACATCCGTCGTACGTGCATTTGAACGGCTTGTTATTACTATGAAGGCGCTCGTGAGTTCGCAAAGAACCGAGTACTGAGAATGCTTTAAGGCAAAATCTGCATTTCCATTTCTTTTCGTCTGTATGAGTGAGCATGTGTGTATTTAAAGTTGATTTTACGGCAAAAGTCTTGGAACATTGACTACACTTGAATGGTCTTTCTAATGTGTGTGTCCTAATGTGACGGATTAAGTCACTAGGTTTTTTAAATGATTTTGGGCAGTATGAACATAAATGCCATTTTTCTTGTCCTAATGTTTGCACTTTCACTATACATAGGTCGGATTTGTCAACTATATCTTGCGCACATTTTCCTTCAGCCATCAAATCGTTTCTTGGTGGTAAACCGTACACAGACGAACTGCTTTTTAATGTCGATTCTGAAACGTATTTTTCCGCAGTGCCCCTACTTTTCCCTAAAATACCCTTGTTTGAAAAGTTGGGCAACACAAAACCGTCGTGTTCCGAAAATCCCCGTGAACCACAACCACGTGGCGTTTTATCCTGAATCAGCATGCTAGACTCCAATGTTGTAGGCATCGGAGTTCCATTGCATTGAGTCGCTAGTTCCTAAAATTACACATATGTCCTATTAAACTACCTATAAACATAGCAAATGATGAATTTATAATTTTAAACTAACCTTTGTAATCGAATGAACTTTAGACATATGGTTATTAAGAGTGGCCAATTTTCTAAAGATACAAGCGCACTCTGTGCATTTGTAGGCTTTCTCATGTTCACCGGGAGGCGCATGGACCTTTTTTACATGTGCTCTCAAATTTCCTCGTTGTGAAAATGATGCAGTTGCATAAACTACAGACAAAAGGCCTTGCTTTATCGTGCATAGACATTATATGCGATGCCAACGTCCCTTTTTGGTTAAATGACTTGTCACATTGTGTGCACTAAAAACACAAACAAATTATGTAGAATGAGACTTTCATAGAAAACTTTTGTCAAATAAAAACTTACCTTGAAAGGTTTTTCCCCAGTGTGAATTCTAACGTGTCGTATTAGCTGTGAAGGCTTTTGAAATCGTTTACCGCAACACCATACACAGGCGCGTTTTCTTTTTGTCCAACCGTGAAAACTGGTTAGTTCCACTTCCGTGAGAAATTGAACTTTGGACTTCATGAGCCGAGTAACTTATTGTACTTGTTTTAAATCGGGTTCTTTTCCGTCGAGTGTTTAAGGCTTTCAATTGTTTTCTTATTATCATATGTTCCATTGAATGCTCTTTTAAAAGAGCGACTTGGCTAAAAGTCTTATAACAGAATTTGCATTTGTGCTCTCGCGCTGTTGTACCCTCATGCTGATCTGTAAATAATAACATAAAACCATGTTAATTTGGTCTAAAACACGTTTTGAAAAATTTAATATACATTGGACATGATATGTTATGTTTATATCTTTACCTAAATGTGATCTGAGCAAAGCCATTGTAGAAAACTCCTCTCCGCATTCCTCACAAACACACATTTCATCCTTTTCATGAACTCGAATATGACTTTTTAGACTAGCAAGCCTGGAAAATTTGGCAGAGCAAACCTGGCACTGAAGACAACCCGTAGCTTTAGCATCATGTATCATTTTATGTAATTTTAAATTCATTTCAACGTTGAATGGTTGTTCACAAATACCGCACACAAACGGTTTATCATCCAAATGGTCTAGCTTATGACGTTTAAAAGGAAGCCACTTGGTAAACGTCTCGTTACAAAATGGACATATGTACGGGCACTTATCAGTTGCCATTTTAGCATCCACAACTGGCACGTTAGGAATACTTTTGTTTTGCTCATCGTTAGGCACTGAGGCAACATCAACACGAAACGTTAAGTCGGCTCGAGACTCATTATTATTTGATAGGATTGGTTCATCCGCTGATGTTGTAATAGTTAACAACACAGAAGGTTGCTCGATAGACTGGATAGGATTTTGTCTGGTCACCAGTTGAGTTAATTCATCTTGATTCAAACATGTTACTAATTTTCCTTTAATATACTCGGCGACAGAAGTAGCGTGGGAGAAACTCAAGTATTGCTTGTTCTGAAACGTAAATTATTTAACACGTGAAATGTTTGACCAGTTCCAGCCCCAGTAAAAACAATTGGAAACTGTAATTGGATAATAAAATACACAACTAATAACTTACATTAGATTCTATTTCGGTCTCACAATCCAACCCATTAATGTCATTGAGATTACTGCTAGGTTCATCAATAAGCAATGCAGCTAGTTGTACTCCTTCAAATAAAGCCGAATTTTGATCCAACAACCCACTAAGAATCACTTCCCCGTTGTCAGAATCAATTAGTGGCAACACGGAATCTATTACAACAGCATCTTCCAAGCAGAATGAAATCTCTCTGTTGTTGGCCGAGTCTTTTCTTCCAGAGTTTAATGATACACCATCTGAGGTATCTGAAGCAAACTGGACAAACGAGGCTAATGCTGTTTCCTCCATTTTCACCAGAGCAAATTGAAACTGTCAACTAAAATCAAAAGCACTAACATTAACTACAAATTTTCAGTTTCACCATAATGTCAGCTAACAATACCAATTACCTACAAAAAATATAAATGAATAAAAATCTATACATCAGGGCAATGTGTGCCTTCATAGTTTCATTCAAGACCTTGAACCATTAAACACCGTATATGTAATGCAACACAGTATACACAACATGCAATAAATCAAGCCATAATTCATCTCTTTGTTTTTGGGACTTACCTAATACACTTAATAAGCTTCATAACCAAGACAGTTGATTATGCTGTACAATGTTCAAAAATTTGTTTCCAGCCCACATGCAATCCGATGTCGCGCACGACTGTTTAATCGATAAGATATAATTCACAAAACTAATCAAGAAACGCAACTCAATGTCGTATATAATATACTTTCTAATGTAAACTCAAAATAAAAGCGACACCCTCGCCATTTAGCTCATTCATTCATTTAAGTTCCACAAGCAAACATTGAATCTTTATCAACCCATTCTATCTCACTAGTCACTTTCTGTTTATACCCGTTGGTTTTTTGTCTATGTCTTAGTTTAAACATAGATTTTTTATTTACATTACACTACGTTATCATTGATACTTCTGACATTTTCATATTAGTAATCTTTGGTCGGTTGGTAGTTAAACTTTTAAATTTACAAACACCTTCTTGATGCGTGTAAGTAAATTAAACATCAACTATCGAATTGAAGATACTGTGTTCTGTGTTGTTGTTCGTTTTTCTGTTTCTGTATATGTATGTATGCCTGTTGTGCTGGCTGACTGCTATGCATGATGCGTATGTGTATGCACGAAGGAGTTTATCCATGTAATATTGTAAATATGTGTTAACTACTACTAGTAGTAGTATTTTTATTTTGTGTAAATAAATACAAGTTTCAAATTTTGTGATTATCTTCAAGCATATGACTCTATGTATCCCGTGACTTGTGGGTAATATGATCCAGGGAAAATACATTCAGTAAAGTTGGATGTCGGAGCGAATTTTTAGCTGCAGTGCGAGGTAAAGCTTTTTTGTTTTGTTTGTGTGGAGAATAGTGGTGATTGTAATTGTAATTGTATAACTTGTAGTAACTGCACAAGTGACAGACAACTCTGCCCTACTACCGCTGGTTTGTATTTGTTAAATTTACAAATTTATATTGATCTAATCACTGTTTAATAATTTTTAATTATCGTTACAATTGTTTTTAAGTATGAATTGTTTGTTGAGAGTAG
>JAHZNB010003390.1:0-13474 GCA_027744295.1 Callyntrura guangdongensis
TAATTCAGCAGCTTTCACATTATATTTTTGGTGCATATTAGTTAATATTAATGCACTGCCACTACAGCAGTTTTTGATAGTTTCCTGTCACCATTTATTTAGTGGGTTTTCCAAAGTTAGGAGAATAATATACAAGGTTTTTTCCTGGATACCACTGTCTGTGTGAAAATAAGTTAGCAAGACTGCGCTGTAAGGGTGTAGAAAGAATTTTGTATAATGCATAGGATTATAATCAAGATTATTGTATTGCGTGTATTTGACATATTATTATATTGATAAATTGTGTTATTTTCTTGTTCTTTCCAGATTTACATTCAATGACAAGGCAGTTTGTTAGCCGAGACGTTCATCAAGACGTGGTTAGTATTGCCATTGCCTTTGCTGTACTTTGTACTTCTCCAGCAGCTGGCTGACACGTTATAATAACACTATAAGCTCCATATTGATATACAAATACAATCTACGTAAGAGGGGAAAAACTTTTTGCTCTTGGCAAAACAAAGGATTTTTCTGCGAGATCATTGGTGAATAATTTAACATTTTGGGCTTCCACAGCCTACCTGGACCTACTATATCACCAGTCAAATAAATTGGATAAGAAACTATAACGTCTGTCAATTTATTAGTGTGAATAAGCACATGAAGAAGTCTACTCTTTTATGAAAAAAGTTATATCATTAGAGCTGGGCGAAAAGTAGTTTACAAGTAGACATATGCTGTCTTGACTAGAAAAAACAACAACTACAAAACAAAAATTTAGTAGAACGACCCAGGCAGAAGGGAAAAGGAGTTTGGAAGAATGAGTAGTCATATTTACCAAGTTTATCCACCCTCAATGTCGTTTGAAATTTATTCTTAATTAGGAATTCAAGTTATAGTCATTGTTGCACACTTTCCGATATTGTATTGTATGCATATCGCTACCGGCGGCTGACAGTGAAAGAAGCAGTTATCCTCTTTTGCTTTGTCAATATATCGTGTACGTGTAGACATCGACAAGAGTCTAATTGGATTTTCAGAAAGAAAATTACCTCAACGAAATCTCTCCAGAGAACAGTTTACCACTTCAGTATAAATATCGTAGCAGAACACTTTGTTGTGACTACTCTCATTTCGCTGCTACAAAATGGCTGGAGAAGGAGTTAGGCTCCGGAGTGGAGGCGGTAGAGCCAATAACAATAATACTCCTCGGTATGTGCAGTCACTAAACCCAAAGAGGTACTTTTGGATCGTGGTTGGTTACTACCTTTGTGCATTGTACGTAAAACAGACGACCGGCATTTCAGATACATATCCCAGTCCCAGTGCAGACTTCTCTTCAGATTTTCAACTGGGAAATATTGGTTTCGTTAAGCAACCCGCTGAATTACTTGAAGGAGAGAGCGGTCACAACATTGTCCGGGAGGCAGGACATGAACCCGCAGAAGAGCATGGAATCAAAGTGGTCAAAGTGGACTTTGAAGAGGTGGAGACGCCCTTCATCATTGCTCTCTGGATCTTTTGCGCCAGTCTTGCAAAAATTGGTAAGTATTGTTTTCACAGTTGTTGATTGTTTGAACTTAATACGAGATAAGTTTAAACTAGTAAACTATTCAATATTATAATTTCCTAGAGTGTCGTTTATGTTCTCATTTTTCTCTTGGCGCTCATTATGAATTCCGCAGGTGGCATTCACTTTGCCAACTTATCCATCAATTCATTCATACCGGTCTCATATATAAAGTACACAAATTCAAATGTTTCTCCAAACATGGACAGGAATGCAAATATACTTAATTTAAGTAAAGGGCAGTTCGGAAAATTGGTTTCTCACTAGAAATCCCCTACGTAAACACTAGATACACCAGTGTGGTAAACCAGCAAAACTACAAAAAGCTTGTTTTTGTAAGTTTTGTTGTGAACATATACCATTTTCATATATGTAATTCTGATGGTCTGACCAGTGTGTACTGTACTGTGTACTTTACGTTACGTTCATTTACCTCATTGTCTTAATACTTACTTAAACTAAACTTACAATAAGTTGTTGTGCAATATTTCTTCATAGCAGCCAACTATTTGGATGTCATAACGGGGTATATCAGTAGTGGTTCTCTAACGGAAAATAAAAATTCTCGTGACGTGTTCGTTTAACGTCATCGATTCTGTACCAGTATTTTTCTGCAATTGATAAAAAATACAAACAAACAGGTTAACCGAAACCGACAAACAAGCTCTCCACATACCCGTGTGAGTTTCCTTATTTCTCATTCAGGCTGGAGATAAAAGATAAGTGCGGCGTAAATTATTCCTGCTTTGTCCTACGACAAGAACATAAATGTTGATGTGGTTTGCCCACTGAGTAGAATAACCATACTGGAATCATTGTAGTCAAAACCTGGAGAAGATATATCTACATAAATATGTACATTTAAACAGCTAGCAATGATAAGGCAATTTAATAATTATAGTTGAAACAAACATATTATGGTTAGCTTTGAGCATGACGATTCCACGGTTCTAGCATTTAAGTGTGCACTTGAGTCTCTGAGATTTTTCTGCGTGTTCTGATTTCCCAAATATGCACAGGTATTAAATAAGCTGTTTAATAGTTGAGGTTGACGTCTGGTTAGTTATATTTAATAATATACTTACCAAATGTAAACTTCAGAAAAAAATCACCAAATTATCAAACTCGTTACAGATAATGATCTTATTAATCTTTCCATATTCCATGTACAGCAACGTACACAGGTAAAAATCATTAGTAAACAGCATGATAATATGGCAAAAACCACCCGCCAATATGCTGACTCCTATTGGGTTTTGCAAATTGTAATAGTATAGTTTCAGTGTGTTACACAAACTTCATACGTAATTGGGTTAATTATGCACATGTCTTTCCATTTTTATATGAATGAGTGCACGGAGATTTTTCCTTGTTCAAGAAAATTGTTGAATACAGTAGAAAATAAAGAGAAAGAAGACAGCGGGATTACATTTTTTTATGTAGAATGAATGCATTCAGTATCAAGGATGAATCCGGGTAATGATTCATGTCAAGCCTTTTTTGTCTACTCTGCTTATTACATTCTGTTTGAGAGGAGTTTTGAACAAATAGAAAACTAGCTTTTTTCTCTTATCATTGCAGATTAATTTTGCCCACGTGCGGGTAAAGACTTTCCAGAAAAGCAGGATCAAATTAACCACTACAACTTACAACAACCCCATATTTCATTTTTTCAACAACGAAATTCTCTTTGTAAAACTTTGGCTTTGCATAATATTTCCCTTTAAGGTTTTCTCAGTTTTGTATATTCCAGGGAACATTAGTATGTGGATGAGAAAAAGCAGCCAAATTAAATTTGACTGACATGGCTATAAATTTAACGCTTTGAATTTATTTCGAGTAGTAGGAACCACAAGAGGTGCAGCCGGCAGAAACAACCAATTTCTGGAATCATGTACGCTCTGAGCAATAATTTCTTTACGAAATTGTTGCGTAAAAGGCTTTTATTTTTCATGTACAAGCAGATTATATAAGTTTCGGGTAGCTTTACCATAGAACAACAATAAGAGAAAGATGACAAAGCTAAATATATTTTAGTTGCCTGCTCAGTAAACCCGAATATCTTAACGTTTACGAAAGTAATGGGAAACAAATTGACTTTGTTTTTGCGTCTTCCGTCTAGCATGATAAGTACCTACCTAGCTTTATATTAAAACCCTATGGTTGCTTGTTTTGTACTCATCTATTCCATTTGTAATCAAATGAGAGAAAGTGACCGGTAGTAGCAGCAAGGAAAAAATACTTCTAACCACAGCACACTCCAACAATCTTGTTTTCCAGGGAGAAAACGTGAATGGTGCGCAAAGAGCAAAGGAAAACAAGAAAGGAGAAAAACAATCAGGTCACTGCAATTTTCCCCCCGAGTTGATGCTTGTTTGTTCTACGGTATTTCGGTCACAAAGTCATAAGAAGGGCCAAGTTATAACCCTTTTAGCTTTGGTATCCAGGAGTATTCGTTTCCGCGTCTTTTTGTGTGTTTGTTTCCGCAAATGAACAAAAAAAATACCAAAGAAAAAACAACAGAAGTACTTCATTTCATTGAACGGGGAATAAAAGCAGTCAATGTAACATAACATTACGTACGTGGTTGTGTGGTGGTCTAATAAACTCTGGCTTTTGACATCATCAATAGCCAGCAGCCGAGTCATACTACCACGTACGTTGTATGCAACATTTGCGTAAACAAGAAATGTTTCTTATACAATTCCACCAGAAGGGAAAAAGTAAACATTTATGCTTAGCTTTTTACATGCCTATAGTAGTAACTTATAAAACTCGCATGCATCACTCACTTCACTCTAACTGTCACTCCGTCAGCCACCGTCCGTCACCGACATTTTGCTAACAGCATCACCGCAAAACACTGCTGCGCGTGTGAGTGACATCATTTCATTATTATTAGAAATAATACGAATGACGGTGACGACGGTGGCATGGCGTGGTGGGATTACAGTAGTTCGCTGTTCATGGTAGCAGACAAAAATATGAACAGGGAAAAAATGCACACAAAACCATGGGGTAATAGTGATTACTGATTATGATTAACAAGTAGGCATTCAGTGTAGAGAGGCAGAGCGGTGACGAAATAAGATTGAATATTGTCGATTGTTGTATGACATGTTCCATCATCGTTCCTCTCCTCTCTCTCTCCCTGACTGAGAGAGTATCAGTGCTATCAGCGTTGAGTAAAGGAAAGGGAATGACTGTCGCAGTGGGAAATCAACGGGTTGCCCTTGAACTAAGCAATGGGTTTCTCTAGTAGAAGTAGAAAGCTAGGAGTACATTACGAAATGCACTTCAAAAGAGAACTCCCAAGAACACGCGGCACACAGGACAAAACTACGATAGCCAATTGAAGTTACATGTTTTCAATTGTGTAGTTTTGCATTGTAGTAATAAAAAATACTCAGAGGGAGATAAAGTACCCAATATGCATATATTATATGTAGTTCAGTTAGTCATACAACATTCATACAGTCATATTGTACGAAAGAACGTTGTTATTATTAGGTAAGGTGTTATATATAGTTTTTTACTTTGTCATGTTTGACATGTACATTACTTGGTATTATACCATGTTGAACAGTACCACTAAACTTACTCTGTTGATGAAAAACAAAAGAGTTAAAGCTACAGTCAGACAGGAAACTAAAATCGACTAATGCCGTGATCTCACGCAAACGAAACGGTAGTTTGTATACGTTTTGAATTGAAATAGCCATTTAAGTAGGCAATATTATTACTATGCATGCATTCCATTGTATTGTAATGTGTACGTGGTGATTTGAGGGAAAAAATGCTACGTAAAAATGTTTTGACCTTCTGGTTTAGGTAGCCGAATCTTTGTTGCACGAGTTGCACCCGATTTTTAGTAATAAATTACATTTTTGAATGCAATAATAGTTAATGAACTTTGAAATAGCCGCTCTATTTTAGTCATCGATGCAAAAATAGTTTGCAAAATATATAGAATTAGGCACCACAAACTTTAGGATTAATTTAATGTTTGCGTAGTAGAACGGTGCCAGCTTTAGTCCGTTGGTTTATGTCTATCAAAGTATCAACGTTTGACATTTTTGTTACGTAACCTATACATGAAGTGAAAACTATACGTTACCAAATTACGAGTCAAATTAACTGGGTAATGAGTTCGTTGATGATTTCTCAAAGACATATTATATTTCGTTCGCACTCGAAGAGGCATTCACTCAGCATCGCATTTTATGAGGCCAATCCACCATCGATGAACATACTGTACTTCAGATACATGCACAGGATTTGTGGTTCTGGTGCATTTGAACATTGTTGTAAAGTAACACGGAAAGACAATATTTACAGAAGTAAATTTATTAGACAAACATTGCAGCTAGGCGTGTCCTGGAGTGAGGTTCAAATAAATTCACAAGCAACAATTCTGTGATAATTATGCACAATGTAAAACATGCAATCATTTATCGTCAGTTAAGTCGTATTCAAGGTATAGGTAATATAACCAGTTTGGGCTTATAGCATGCATGGTAGATTGCAATTTCATTCCAGGGAGTGACGAAGACGTACAACACTTTGAAAATCTGTCCCGCCCCATCACATTCATAATCAGACAATCAACTGCTAATTGTACAGCAGGAAAACAATAAGAGTTCTTTATTGACAATTTATGTTACTGATTCAAAAGCCTCTCAAACTCTCTATCGTAATAAAATCTTCAAGTCAAAGTTCAAAACCATCACCATCAGTTATATGAGACGATGTGATATCACGATGGCCTCGGGAGGACGATAACAATAGGTTCCTTTGAACCTCCCAGGTATTTTAAATCTCTACGTGCTCAATGTTTACACTTTGAACGGGGAAAACCAGATTCGATAACAAAATAGAAAAAAAATATAGAACCGGGTATGTATACACCGAACCATTTGTAATCTCCATCTACACAGCAAGACCTGAATACTTTATGAGAACAAAAACCGGTGAAAAAGAGCACCCGAGAGAAAACACGACGAACTGATTTAGACGAAACGTTGTTTAGTCAAGTTGATCTGGATGTTATTATTTTCTTTGCTACATTAACCACTTACCTGACTTACCGTTCTCTGGCGTTCTCTGTCCCCCTCTCGAGTCGATTTGTATTGAGGTACGTGTTCTACTGGATTGCAGCTTCATCCTAAAGTTGCGTAATGCTTTGGAGAATAGTACCTATGATGTTGAGCGTCGGTGTAATACGAACATAGTAGAGGAAATAGTGCATAGTGAAATGTTATCATTATTACCGCATATTGGAACACTAACAACACTGGTAGGTACGAGTTATTGACCCTCAGTATTTTTTTTCTTAAACTCTTGTTACGTTGATTCCTTTTTAATGTTCCAATTTCCAACTGATTTCAACAAAATTATAGTCTTCATTCATCAAGAACAAATGACTGTGATAAGGACAATTATTGATACGCCTCTATTTTGTTTTGAATCCGTCCCTAATGAAACGTCCAAACAAAATTCTACACTGCCCATTCGGCTTGACCTTTTGGTTTAAACGGTTAATGTAACTTGAACATGTTACACTAATCAATAGTAGTTAGTTGTATAGCTCATTTGAAATAATATTTTCTGGCAATTTTGTTTTTTATATTTAACTAAACTTCCTGGCCTTGTTGATCTTTAAAAGCTACGATGATGAGAGTGAAGCCTAATAAATACTGTGTATTTTCAAAAGGAAATGAGTAAGAAATGATTGATGTGCACCTCCGCCCACACTTTTGTCGTCCAATGTTAATTCAACTCTATAACCAACGGTGAACAGAAAGAAAGTTGTAATTAGCCATTCTTCATTTCGACGTACGCAGTCGACAGTGAGACGACATATCGTTTCTTTACTTGCAGCAGCAGCTAGTATAAATGCTACAATTAGCTATTAAGCCAAGGTGGTGTGATGGTGTAGTTAGTTAGCCAGAAAGTATGATGTATCAGATTTTTCCATTCTGTCATAAATAAATATTATACTTGTAAGCATTATTCACAAAAATTCGTAGATCATATCATGACATGCAGTGTAATATGTAATATTATGCATATTCATTTATTTTTTTATTCTTCTATTGACTTGGCTTCGCTGAAGGCATACAAGTCAAGACAGTCAATAGTCACACTCATCATCCATCTATCAGTATTATTGTCTTTAAAAAAAGCGTGGTTCCTTTAGGTACATGTCGTCTCACATTGACGTTCAACCTTTCATCATCATTGACAGTGAACTGAGCAATATTCACTGTCGCTGTCGGTTGGTCGGGCGTGTGTGCGTCTGGCAACGACAAATGTACTCAAGCGTATGCAATAAGAAACAGTGTTATTGCCACAGAACATTTTTACATTTACTTTTCATTACGAGCACACTTCGCACTTGGTACACTCGTCAATGATATTATTATTATTATGACGATGATGAATGAATATTTTTCCAAGGCAAGTCAGTCTCTCCCTCTCTGATCACAGAAGGATCGCAGGCTGCCTGCCTGCCTGGGACGATTAGATCATTTTGTCTAAATTACAAGTTTAGTTGTTCGCTATTAAAGCTCAATTCCATTGTCATTTGGTCGATGTTGATGATGAAGCCGACGCTTTTGCTGTTGGATCAACAGTAAAAAAATATAGCGGACAAGCGGATATTATCGATGTCTCTTGCTGTACTACCTGTTCGCTTGCTTGCATCAAGTAATGACGACGGTGTCTTTGATAATAGATAATTTTGTCTTGCATTCGTATCCAATGTCAATTTAACGGATATTATTCTTCACGTCCGAATAACGTAACGTAATGGTTGATGTTACAGTGTGTAATCAAATGATTTTGAAGGAAAAATTAGGACTGACTGGCTGACAGCCGGTGGCTGACATTGCTGAGTTATGTAAAAGTAGTAATACCAAAAAAATATATATCATCATTTCTCCCAAAGTCTCCAAAAGACTACATAACTACCTATTGCAAAAATTCAAAGGAAAATTTTCCATGTATTTTCGATTCTTGAATTATCTAACAGTGTTTGATGATTTGACATTAAATTCAATTAGTACTCTCTACTCTGTGATCTCATCTGTATCATTCCAAGAATTTCTATACACATCTGAAACGTAATGTCAACATAGACACTGTAAAACAAACGGTGGACATTATTATTAGCATTTTAGCAATGACACGTACAACGGTGTCTCCTCCGCAGAAAAAAACTGCCCCGTGATCATTATTTAATATTATGATGTCATATAAATATAGCTTCAAGCTCTCACGTTATTATAAGGCTGCATTCTCTGGACATGAACATTCGTCCATGGACAAATAATGACAACTTGTTCTTTTTTTTATCACATTCTCAATTTGCTACTATTTTGTCTGACATTTTTGTCGTCGCTCATATTATAGTTTTCTATTCGTCTACCTTCATTATACGCCCATAATATTCTTGGAAGGTGCTATTGGATGGGGTTTGCTTGGACACGTACGCTGGTGGTGGCAGCATGAAATTATTAGTGAGTAAACCTGACACGAAGGTCAGAGGACGTTCCTATCTACTTGCACCAAAGAAAACAAGTGAGCTTGTTTGCCCTTCGATTGAAAACTTTATGGATATTCAATTCCTTCTTTGTTTTGAGTGGTGCAGCAGTAAATTATCATTGACAGAAGTGAAGCAAAATATGGGATAGCAAATTAGTGCGTTACGGAATACACAACCAATTGAATTGGTTACATTGATTCTCACAATCAGGGTTTCATGAGAACCTTTAATAATCTCTTACATTGAATGAATCTGCGCTACACTTTATTTGTACGAAATAATAGCGTTCCTAGAAAAAAACTTTGTAGATACAGTTATCCAAAAAACTTAGACTCAGCAGCGGGCTCTCACATTAAATTACACAACGCTGATTGAAAGATTGAAACATGACCAGACGGTGCAGTTTAGGATAACTTTTATTGGCCGTCTTTGCATGTTTATAGAAACAGAGAACCTGTTTTAAAAGGAAATGTAAAAATGATAAGTGAAAACAAACATCCGCAACTTGTGTGTTAACTGATTACCTGGCATTTTAAAAATCATCGTGCTTGCTTTTTATTAGCAAGCAAAGTCATTTACACTGAACGCAACTTTGTAGTATGTATTTACACATTTGTGGTGTAGTCGATACTCAAACGATACGTAGTAGCGTAGCATTTACTTGATTACTTGAATGCACAAATATGTATGCCTCAATATTTTTGTTCGTCAAAGGGCTTCGTATCAAACAAGTCATCTATGAATCGAGAGATTTCTGCAAATATCTGACTCAAAAGGAGTTGTCAATGTTACTAATAACTGAAACCAGTAGGAAAGTAGGAAGTGTTCCATGTCAGTTTTCGTGGTTTCCGATTTTGTATTCTCCCCGCTTTGATTTTGAGAAGACGCCATTCAGCCGAGAAATATAAACTTTTCCTTTTGAACAAAATGTTAATCCGTGGAAGTATGGGTATAAAGGCTGCGCATCTTTATGAGAGTGCATTTCATTTTTTTGCTTGCTCCAGTTACAGTTTCCGCAAACCACACACAAAATTTTGTCGAGCAAGAGACAGAAGATGAAGCCACGCAGACTTCACTTGATGGATCTCATACAACACAACTTACTTTCATTTTCGTTCTGACTTACATGTATGTATTCTCTTCAGGACATGGTTGGTTGGTTTCATGGTAAACTTTTTGTTGACTTTTATTGGCTTTGAGTGATTTGGCAGGCTTAAAGTAATATAACGAGGGAACATCATTCGCCGAATTTAAATTATTAACTTTGTACGCTCAATCTCACAAATTATTATTGAATCCTTCATGTTTGTTATTCAAAGCTTCATTTACAAGGCATAAAAACGAAATAGTAGGTACATCAACCACACTTTTTTAATACTCGAGGAAAGGCTAAATGTATTATATTATCACACGAGGAATTCCGCTGGAAATTTCATACATTTCCCCCCGTTGTGGTCCAAACAGCAGGAGCCAATTACTGACACATCATTAAATTCATAAAAATTTTGAATATAAAAATAACATGGAGAATTGTACTCATCCAACCAAACATAAAATGTTGCGCAATGTACTCTTGTGAAAAATTAATGTTGACAGTACGGAACTTTATCAAAAAATAAAATTTTAAAAAAGTTAAAAAGTGTTTTCATGAATTTAATTACCACCATAATGAATACTATACACTTTTTTTTAGCTATTATTGAATCCCATTAAATGGAAAATGGAACATTAAAAACTTATAAATCTCAAAGACCATTTTTTCAATTTTCCATAGCTTGTTTTCACTAGTTTCAGGCGGTATGGTACGATATGTAGAAAAAAGTTTGCAAACATTTCGTAAACATTTTTTTGTGCAGAAAGAGTTATAATTATTGGGTCGGGTACATGGTGTGCACACCACGATGCCTAAATCTTCAGCAACGAAAGGGAAAATAAATATGGTTGCTCTGTAATAAACTAAATTTTATTACGCATATTTTAGGTTATATTCAAGGCTCGGACGCCAAACTTATCATCTGTCATGCATTCTTCTTCACCATATTATATGCCCTGGAAAACATCAAACAAACTAATTATCTCACTGTCAGACAGGAAAAAATAAATAAGAACAAAAAAGCACCATTATTTTTAACACTCACTCACGTAGGTAATTCTGTAGTCACGCTCCGCTCATACCGAATTTCCTCCATCGTCATTACATTTTTTGTGCACTCTTTACTCTGATGTGCGAAAATGGTGAATTTTATGGCATGCATGATTTTCTTGAATCGCCCGAAAAGAAAGTGCTCTAGCAGACAATGCAAGGGATAGTTGGGTGGATATAATGATGGATTAAGTATTACTTCAGTGCTTTCAGCGTTTTCTATTGTTTCATATTTTTTTTGAATATTATTTGCATACATATATTTCTATATAAGAAAAAAGTTCTGCCTTAAAGTTGTAGGGAAATCGCCATGTGCAATAATGTTATTTATGTTCACCGTCGTGAAGAACATCATCATCATCGCCACTATCATCATTTTGTTAAAACATACCAACCATTGCGCAGTGCTGAGTGCACACACATAATTTTTGTTATAATAAAAAGGTTTCTAATTTGACGAAGACAACGACGACGGTGAGCATTCGTTTCAGTTTTGTTAATTCGATCTGTACGCCTAAAGGAAATTACAGGGTTTTCTTCAAGGTTGTCGTGTATATGTGAACAATATTTGGTTGGTTGTAATAAGTTGTATGCCTATCTACGTATATATAACATCCCATCACCATCTTCATCATGATTTATGGAAGTAAAATAATTTAGCTTTAGGTATCAAAAAGGACACTTTGCTTGCAAAAATCTTTACATCGCATATTTTACAATGAACCTACCGACAGAGTAAGATGTAGTGGATGCCGCAAAACATCACACATCAAATATATATGTAATCCATATTACCATACGTCGTCCTGAAATATAAGTCTAATGGAGAGCAAACAATTAGCTAGCAGCTTAAGATGAGCTTAATCAAATCAAGGAAAGATAGCTTTCAGTATTTTGTATCTTAACCGAAACCAAATAAATGTCTATGCACGTGCTATATTGCTATATACCTACTTGTGTTGAATGTCCGGGAAAGATGCTGAAACAAATCTTTTGAGTCAGTACTGCTTTTAACTAGTTTATTCTAGGTACGACACATTGGAATTTTCAATGGGTAATTAATAAACCAATATTTCATTTTGACTGGAGAAAAATCGTTGAATTGAGTTTGAATACTCAATGTATATTATCATGCTGACACCATTACATCAAGGACTCGGCATCATCATCGGAGATAAAACGTGACATTTTGTCCCAAAACCCAATCTAACTTTGACACGTGTCTGGTGCCAGCGGTCTCCTAGCTTTCTGATGTGCTTACCATTATATCAAGGACTCTGCATCATCATCGGAGATAAAACGTGACATTTTGTCCCAAAACCCAATCTAACTTTGACACGTGTCTGGTGCCAGCGGTCTCCTAGCTTTCTGATGTGCTTCCAGTTGATGTACGTTATTATTAGTTTATTTTCTTTTGCCCGTAAGATTCCGGCTTCTTGAAGGAGAACGAAACGAAACGCACAAACTTTATTTGAGCCCAACAGAGAGACACGACGACTTACTTGACGTTTACAAAATGTTGACGTTCATGATCAAAGGATTGACAGACAAATAATTGCATTTTTTCGTCTTGTCGATATACTTTTTGCTTTTCTCAGAAAATACGCCGGCAAAACTGTAAAACATGTTTTAATGTAATAATGTTGCTTGTTTTTGTAACACGGTTTCTGGATATTTTTTTCTGTATATAGTATTTCGATATTACTTTTAGCTTATAGGTAAGTAACTTCATACATTGTAGGGATGTATACGGATTGTAAAATTCTGTGTTTAGACACATGGCCTTATTTGTTAGTTTGCAGTAACTTAATTTCCGCAAACAATATAGACTCAGGCAAGCATGACAAGCTCTCCGTACAATATAATATGTACTTATTGTAATTCATTGTACGATTTTATAATAATATATAGTTTCTTGCCGACATAATTTCTTTCTGGATTTAGGACATCAGCTTGTTGAATTTACCAAACGGGATGACGTAGAGTCAAGAGTAACAAGCGCAGGTAGTTACTGTCCGATAACTATAAATTACAATTATATAGGTGGGGTGGAGAATGTAACGTTTGATAATGTCGGGATGTTAACATACGCATTTTAGGTGCAAAAAAAGAACACGAGTACTGAGTACATGCACCGCACCGTATTATGTGTGATTTAATCGTGGGAATTTATTTTTCAAACGAGGAAATTTGTTGTATTGTATCTTGTGAAGTGATTATCTAATCATCTTCTCTT
>JAHZNB010003391.1:0-18600 GCA_027744295.1 Callyntrura guangdongensis
TAACGAGAGTGAGAGAGGATAAGCAGAAAATTTTTGTGCTTATTATGTATATTACGTTTACTTTTGGAAATAATCACCTTCGTAAACTGTAGATACTTATGATTTGTTTGATATTTGTGTACCTACGTATTTATGTACTTCTTTTATCGTTACGCATTCATAAAGAAACAAGTGCCTAATTGATTACGAATATTACGATCGTGCTAATTGTAAGTACAATACAATCTACTGGAAATGAGAAGAAAGTGTGTCTACTTTACTAACTTTATATTCTTCAAAGAAAACACAACATTTGAACATTTACGATACATACTTCAAAAATACATACAAGGGATACTAGTTATTTTATTTTATGAATTCATTTTCAAAGGACTTGCGTCCTCAATTTTTCTCCGGCTGGATGGAGGTCAAATTTTTTATAGGTAAAGTATCTGCAAATCTGCGAATTCATCCGAACCACGGACATAAGCTTCCGATTGACAAAAGCAAATCTAGAAAAGGAAAAAATCTTACAGTCTACAATACATGTGAAACTGCACGGAATAGAACTGCCAGTTTAGTAAAGTGAAACCTGAAAACCCCATTCTAATTTAATTACTATACACTACAGTATCAACCCATATGGCACTTGGCAGCCCCTGACTTTCTATACCAATGCCAGTTAATTAATTGTCGAATACCGACTGATTTTCAGCGTTAATCTTTTCTTTTATTTGACAGACTATAGTATACAATGTTGAATGTCTACATAATTTGCTGAATGACATGCAGAGAATGAAAGAGACCGTGCTTGCTTTTTTATTCCGTTCAATACTTTATACTATGGACAGTTTGATCTGAAACACTGTCAGTCGGTTGAAGAAACTGTAGCCAAAATTATAAAAATAATATGCATACATGTACGTACACTACTACCACCTACGTGAGCTGTGCAGTCATGCCACAATTTTGATGAAAGTATATCTTGTGGGAGGAAAGTCACGGAATAAATTAGTCTCTTATTGATCTTGTGTACATAAACATAACATATAAAATATTTTTTGTACGTATATCAACTACAGTTTAGACAGACTCCAAGCAGCAGCATACCTTATAGTAATGCACATTACTGAAGAATCACGATCAGCATTTTATTATGCTAATGAGCAGTCTGCCGCAGAGAATCAAATTAACGTAAACTTTTCTTTATCACTTTTATTACAACAGCGCACTAACACGGATAATGACGTTCTTCTAGCATCAGCGTAAACCGAAAGGGTTAGAAAATTAAGAAACCGTATTCTAGAAAATTTTTACGGATTTTTAATGTGACTTAATTTGCAGATGGCATTGTGTGTGTTCTAGACATTTTTTCATAAACGTATTTCTTCATTTTGATGATATGAAAAGGGGGAGAGGGACGGATCGAAGGAGTAGTTGCAATTTATCTTATTAAAATATAAAAAAAGCACTACTTGATATCCCGATAGCAAATCGATGTTAATAACATCATATTGTGTAGCAGAGCAGAGATTTGTAATTTTGTTTTGTTCCACTTTGTCCAGTTCAGTATTTTGCGAGAAAAGACTGAGAGAACTTGGAAAATGAGAGATAACAAAAGTTTCATCTTTTAGCCTAGCATGCATGTTTGAGTGCGTTTACTTAACTATTTCAGACAGATTCTCATTTTAGTAGACATAATAACCGCCCACAATAAGAACCCACGCGACGTTCTGAGAATTATCGTTGATTGGCTATACAGAGCAATGTAAAATGTATGTAAGTAGAAAAAAGTAGACAAATACATATAATTGGTTTAGAGGAAAGCAAAGAGAAAACATTCAAAATACAAATATAGAAACACGGCCAAAGTTATAGTTGTAAAATATGGTTAAATATTGAGTGCAATGTTCTATACGTCAGTGTTGTGCTAACGCTACACACCCAGTCAACAGTACAGTATAAGGTTTAGTTAATATATAATAATACTGTCCAGTATTAAAATCTCATGCTGATGTAGCCTCTCATATAAAAACTTAACATTGTGTACTGGAAAAATGTATTTTTCATGTTTAATTTGCACAATATTGTCACTTTCTCTAGGGATTCATTCAATTTTCATCTGTATTGGTATTGGTATTTTTCGTCGTTGTATTTGAAGACATACAACACAGACCAGACAGTGCATAATAGATGCAGATACACCGTACTATCTATATGTAATGTCTAAAGTTTTGCATCTTGTTGGTCTGGAAAATAAACGGCAGCTTATAAACGTATTATATAGGAGTGGGTAGAAATTCTACCGTAGAATTGTTTTGTTTTTAATTAAGTCTTTCAACCGATAAGTTTTAGCATAAACTGCTTATATAGTGGCATAGTATTTACATATTACGTATACCTGGAACTGATTCCGTATAGATGAAATACCTTGATGATAATCATGCACCATTGCTGGTTTGCTGGTTAGTATGCAATAAATATTTTTTACAACCGTCATAAATCAAAACAAATATTATTTAAATAACATAAACCCAACTCCGTACAATTCACCTGAACAATACCAAATATTAAATGTGTACGTCATATTATTATCTTTCAACCTTCAAACTTCAAATTCAAACTTCAACCTTCAACGTCTGATGACTTTGAACGGACTTTTCCGAGTTTGGAGGAACGATTTCCAAACCGTTTATTCATGTTCAGATATCTATAGGTAGCTTAACAATGGTTGGTTACATTTACATGCTTGCATCAAAAGTTATATTATATCCCATGCAACTCACAATCTGCGAATGCATATCGTTCACCGTGTGTGCATTATAGTAAAACATGCTATAATTTCTGTTTACGGTATGTCTACTCCACTCTCCACTCTAATGATATTTTCATGTAGCGTTCGAAAAGACATCTGCCATTGTTTGCAATATTTTGACATTAGTTTTTCATTGCCTCGTGTAGTTTCTATCGGGCTTGCTATCGTACAGAACTTGTTTTTTATGAGGGAAGAACGTTATTATGGACGAATGTGTAATGTGTAATATACCCAACCCGGCAAAGACAAGTTGAAATATTACATTGATAAATTGGTAAATGCATTTCATTATTAAACAAACAAAATGTTTGGTTAAAAGTAAAAGATACAGCCACGGGCCACGGGTTAGCTTGTAAAATTGTCAGTCGTATTTACAAAAGGCAATAAGCAAATATAAGTGCATAATAGTTGCTTTCTATATCAAATCAACACTTTAGCTTTCAGTATTAGTGAAATAATATTTGACTTATGAATGTACACGGAATTTTACACGTCGCATTTCATAGTCCATAATAATAATTGAAAAGTTAGAATATCATTGTCAACAGAAAGGAGTTATCATACAAATTGGAATTACACAATATGCAATAGGAAACCAGTTGTTTCCCGATTGACGTTGATCAATAGTCTGGGGGCCAAGTTCTAGTCACAATCACAACCAACACAAATGTTTCGTTTTGATTGCAAAATGTTTTTGCGGTAATGTTCAATTTTCAACGATACACATATGAGAGAATATTAATCAGGTATTAGCAACTAAATTAAGATGCATACAAGGTAAATCTTGATCTTGAAATGGGAATTTAATCACCAAACGAAATGTTAAAAATTAAACTGTCTACCAACTGCCTTCCATTTTGTTGAGGTATTTTGAGCAACAAGAGCATGAAATATTTCAAGGCATAATAAAGTTTTTTTAATGTCCAATGTTATTAGTTCACTTGTGTTGTGAAAGTCAGTTGTTTGGTTTTTTACCAACAACAAGCATGATGCTGACGTTTTTAGTTTCAACTTGCACATTAAAAATCCTTGACTAATAATTCCATTTCTGACTGTTTTCAGGAGATGAACGCATACTTATGCAGAACATTTGCTAAGAACTGACAAAAAAGATAAGTCGTAGTCGTAAGATCTGGCAGCATACAAATGCCTTGAACTCATTTTTGCAAGGAAGCACGTAAAATTGAATATCGTTTTATCATCCACAGAATAAGAAATACAAAAAAGACATGCAACGTTCCTCGTTGCTCTTTCACTAGTACTTCAATGAAAATGGAATATTAATTTTACATACATTTTTATATTAGACCCATAAAGTTGAAACGAATAAATCTGAGAAAAAATGTGATTTAAAGAAACGAGAAAAACTAATCTTAAGGGAAATACGTGGGCGACTTCAGCTTTAGCCTCATTATCTTAACGATGAGAAAGCTTCTTCACTTTGCTGCACAATAAACGATTTTTGTGACATTAAAAGATACAAAACACAAAGAAAATACATAGTACAAGTATAAATTTATAAAAAGGAAAGTCAGAACATATGCATGGTTAACGTCAAATATATTATGAAGCTAAAAAAAAGCTAAAATAAAAGCAACACATTCTACAGGAGCTCAACTCTGAGATCACTTTCCACTTTTCCAGCATAACACACAACAACATATGCTAGTATTTTTGGTAAACCTTTTCTCGGGACAGTTCTCGCATCTTTAATAATTCAAGTTGATTCACATCTAGGGTGAATATTTTGCCACTTGTCTCACCATATGATCGTTTAGCATCTTGAAAGCTACAAAATAAGACAAGTGTTACAGGTCTGCGTACTTCGTGTGTAAGGAGAGTCCCATTATATTTTCCATTTTGTTTTCTACGTTACCCCAGGTGTGTCGAGTTTGCTTGCTTTCCTTCTTACACTCTTACTCCGTTAGGAAAGAAAGAACTTCCGTGCCTAGTACCTACACACACAGTGCCCCTGTTTACAGCAAAGTACCACCACAAACAACGTTTCAAGCCTTCTCAAGTGTTGCTCATTCCAGAAATAAGAAGATTGTAAATTTCGTAAAGAAGGTAGGTATGTATGTATAGAATGTAAATTATAGCAATATGAATCTAAACATATATTATTATTATTGTGCTAGTTGATACCGGTGGTGGTACATATAATGCAGTAGTATTTCCTTGTATCTTCTTTTCCGCAATATAGCTGAAAATTGAAGACACATATTGACAAAAAAGTCTTATACTGAAAACAAATTATTTGGGCGTATAAAATGGCAACTCCCAAAGAGGCCTAACAAGCACCTTCCCGTACCATGAACTTCTGTGTAATTCGTACCCCCTTGAGAATTGACTGAGAATGCTTGAAGATTCTGTGTCAGTCTTCAAATTCCATCTTTTTGCTGAAAATGGGAAAATGATGTTTTACCTGACTGAAATTCAGACAAAGGAACTATTTCGTTAAGAAGAGACAAAAAAGCTTTTCTACCTCGTTGCGCTTTCATCATTTCCCAGCAAAATAGTTCATTTTACCTAGACTTGCCATCTTTGTAAGAGTGCAACTTACATTTAATCCGATTCTCCGAAGCATTCAAGGAAAAAATAAAGCATAAACTAAAGAAAAAACATGAATACAAAATGTTTCTCCTGTCGCAGTTTGGTACCTTCTCATATCACGCCTACATGACGTATCGTAACAAAGAAAAATACAGAGTTGCTACATTCTACCAAAAAAATCATTTGCACATGTTCTGCCAGGTAAACTCTGATAAAAGTGACGAGCGAACTAGTTTTATTTTATGTATGCGTGCCTTATCGCTGTTGTAATGCAGAGAGCCTCTGTATTTTAGGAAGGCGAATAAAATATTATGAAAGAGGGAGCACCTTATCACCTACGTATTTGTCGTATTGAATTCACTCTGCAGTAAACAACACAGTAAGAAGATTGCAAAGTTACATCGAAAGCTTGTGAAGACGGGTGTAAAGTACTTACAATATTCTCAACTAAATACATAATGTTAATACACACTCGCAAAAATCAGAAGAAAAAGTGTTGCTCACATGTACGCAATAGGTAGATGTGTTAGAGGTAGGTATTATATGCACTGTGCACTTATGTACAATGTGGTGGGATATGTGCGGAGAGGATCAACCAACATCTTCCATCTAACTCATGAATATATTTCACATTAACAAAAAAGTACCATCCTTTCCAAGACAAGACGCGGCTGTCACCTATACAATTTAAAGTGCACTGCGAGCGTCGAAAAGATAATTTCAAAGGCAGTAGTACATATAAACTGTATATAACATATATATACTCTTTGTGACTTCTGCATTTCATTAGTGTTGTTCACAGAAGAGGACGAACGAAACGAAGCAATACCAAAAATGGTTTCTTTAAATGTCCGGGTGGAAGAGGATAAAAGGATGGATTGGCCGGAGCCATGAAGACGTCCATTATCGTCAACTTAAACTGGAGGCTGGCGTTTATGTAAAATGTAAATGGATTTTTGAAACCTACACAATGACGAAAGGATATAATATAAAAAAGACAAGTATAATACAGTATATCATCATCCATTATAATTATACTAGGCCGCAAAAATGTGTGCGAGTTACGACTACGAAGACAGTTTTTAAATTTTCTCCACGTTCTAAAAGGATGTTCTTCTACCCTCCGACTACTTCTCAAAGCAAAGCATACATAGTAAGTAAAGATTGTACGTACAAATAGAACACGAAAAAAATATTTTCTTTGTTTTGTACAGTCTTTGTCGTTTATCACGCGATCGCGATGGACAGACTGTAGATATCTGTTGTAACAAGCTTTGTTGTTTAATGAGAAATAACACATTCCCCAAAACGGGCAAACGTAACACGACAGAAAACATAATTTTCAAAATTGCATTACATTACATAATGTAATTTAATGCACATTTTATCATAAGACAACTCTTTTACACACGTAAGTATTACGCACAAAAGCTAACCACTGGTAGAATGTTGGCATTCCAATCGAAACAAACAAACAAACGAGGGGGTCGCAGCATAACAGTTAAATTATGTAATGGTGGACAAACGATTACTGTCACACTGTACCACGCCATTAATGTCATTCGTCATTAGTCATTAGTACTACGACAGACGTTTGTACATTCACATATAAACACTGTAGTTAATGCGATTAGCATAAATTGTCATTACTTTTGTCACATTGCCAATGCCAATTGAAACGCATTGTATTACCAACGCACACCAGCGCTCATGTATGATGTACACAGTGGAGAATTCATCAATTAGAAATAGTACTAACTGTTAATAAAGTTCACTGTAAATAGACAATAATTATTATTTTACACGAAACGAATAATAGTAGAACTGGTGCTATTTTGCAGCACTTTTTTTATAATTCCTTAAATTAATTTCAACGTTAATGTCGCATATGGCAGTGTTATGCAACAAATATGTTATCAACGTGAGCTCCTTAATCGTCTCTGCCGCGTCACTCGGCCATTTAAAACCTTCAGCTTCTCTTCATGAATGACAATTTACAATAATTCAGGTAAGTATCTTGTTTAATCATTTAGATAAAATGAAATTTGGAAGCACGTTATGTTGTATAAGATATATCGCAATCGCACCAAATCGTTTGTGTGTGTGCATATTTGGTGCTCTCTGTTGTCACTCGTACATGTCATGCAGAAAAATAGTGCTTGAAGGACGTAGACATCTCGTAATTACGGTCGTTCTCGTCGTGAAAAAAAAATCACAAATGTCCTGTACCACCAGCATGGCCACAGTGACGACATGAAACACTCGGCAAGACAGATCAGAGCTCCCAAAAACAAACAGCATCAACATTACATATGTATGTACACTCCACGCAAAATAAGTGTAGTTTGGGTTGTGCGATGACGATACGATATCTGACAAAACAAGACGGAATTGTGCCAAATAGTAGCATTACACATTAGGACTAGAAAGTGTAATTTTAATCTTTCGTTTTTACACACCCAGGCAGACAGGCAATGAACAGTAACACCAACCGAATTAGTCTAATCAAAACAATTATTTTGATACTTGGTTTGGTATTGAGTAAAGCTAAAAACTAGAAAGAAATTAGGGCAGCTTTCTGTCAAGAGATACAACGAGTGCATATGAATGATCTCAGCTAAAAATGTTTACCAGGACCATACAAAGGTGTAATAATAAAATAGCAACGGTTCTTAAAACTGTTTGAATTTAAATACATAACACAGAAATGGTTTCTTACTAGACCATGTATCGGGCAAGCAAAAAATGCAGTGTATCTCTACACACATTGAACTTATTTGTACGTGTAAACCGGTATTACCGTCCTGGTGTACATAAAATACACTCATTGTGCTCATTGTAGACATGTATACGTGCTTAATTGCGCCGATTGGCTGCAAGCTGATATGTTGTTAAAAATACTACTAACCATATAAAGTACACTCATTGTGCTCATTGTAGACATGTATACGTGCTTAATTGCGCCGATTGGCTGCAAGCTGATATGTTGTTAAAAATACTACTAACCATACTACATGTAACGACGTGCAAAATGAAAGTGAAACCGTAAATAATATTGCCAAAAAGTAGAAAATAACGGCGAGAGGAGTCGTAGAAGTATATTTATGTACAACGTTCTCTGTAGTCTGTACGGTAATTGGTTTTAATTACTCGAGAAATTCGATGAGTTTTGAAGTCGCCACGTAATCCTAGCCTACTACTACATAACAATGTACACAAAATGAGGATTTTGGCATGACTTCTTTGAATATCTAACTTCGGAAATTGCTTACTTACGTATCATATAGTCTATAATTACACGCGTTACACATGCACTCGGTTTTACTTGAACGCACCTTTATTATACAGAAGTAATAGTGGCGTGGTCAAGTACTATATAAAAAACGCGTCTGTATTTTCAACACATTAAATGGTACACCCAAAATTCATCTCCTCCCTCACAACACACACAAAAGCAAAGGTAAGTACCATGTACAAAACCGCTCATCTCCATAAGAAAGTTAATGAAGACACACCAACATCCAATTTTCTCTTCTCTATTTTTTCTAGACTTCTCCACACGACTATTACGACCATACAACGATTTTGTTTTACAACAACATAGCTGCCCTTATGGTACTTTTGAAAGATTGTGTAGCTCCAACTTTCCAACTTCCAAGGGCCTCGTAGAATCACTAATTTATTGGAAAATTCTACCTACCTGTTTCAAAGAACAGATTTTATTCAATTTCTACATGGAACTCTGCTTTTGTGCAACAATGGTACGAAACCCTTCGACTTTTTAATTACATTCTTTAGGCGTTTTCAACAACTCCATTCACAGAATAACAAAAGCAATTAATATCCCGATCTCTCTTAACTTTACCTACGCACAACTCATGCGAGTAATTTTGCCTCGCCTCGCAAATGCGAATCTACCTCGAAGCGTGGAAATGAGAAAAAATTTGCTGGAACCAAGTAAACTATATCTCCTAACGGAATTCTTTTTTTTTTGTGGTACGGGAGCACATAAAAACAACTTCGTATTACACTAGCTAGTTGGTATGCATGACTCATACATCATCAAAAGCATGATGCATAGATAATTTAGCAGTAGCACTAGTAGCATAGCATACACATTCATAAACACACAGAGAGATGAGAGCAGTCCTTGTTTTCCCTACAACGGCCATCAATATTATTATTAGCAAACACGTGTGTTTTTTGCTAATAAAATGTGATGCATGAAGGCACACTTCATTAACGTAAAGGGACTGTTCAATATAAAATCTAATTCCAAACTAACCAACTAGTGAGCTTTAAATAACTATTCGTTGGAAATTGTATTCAGTTTCATTTCATATCCCTCTCATGTTATATACCGTTACTCCAGTATTGCGGATGCATGCGATGAGCTCTGTGAACTTTTTGGGATATTCCGAGAAAGAAAAATGAGTGGAACAAGTCTACTTGTATTTTCTAGACTCCTACTAACTAAGCAAAAATACAATAAACAAATATATATATAATACGTAACTGCAAAGTGCAAACAGAATTCTTTCTCTCATCTCAACACAATTTTGACCTTTCGCATTCAACGGTCCATTAAATTATTAGCAGTGAGAAAACCCGTTGTGGAGAGAATTACAAAATATGTGTGTCTAACAGTAAACGTGGAGGTGTCAGTAATGATGAGATGAAGAAGCATTAAATATCAGAATACACATACTGCACTGCAACACATCAAATATACTTACGAGCATGAACATTGCATACCAATAATATTTTTTATCCAGCCTTCTCTGTTTGAAATGTAAATTACAGCTAGACTGAGCAAAAGAGCCGTGCTTGTATTTGGATACCTTGTGGATTAAAGATAGATATACATATGTGACCTAACACTAATATTCGTTCTGGAGATGTGCCATTGTTTACCAGTATCGATCTGCTGATGAAAAATTTAGATGGATACAAGTCCCCTAGTTATGAAAAAGGCGGATACTGCAATACACTGACATCACTATCATCACTAGAAATATGCAGTGTTTCCCCTCGACTCTCGACGAAAGACAAAGAGGGAGATGGGAGGAAATTGAATTCCAGACAGTCGCTTTTGAAGCATTTTGTGTTTGGCAATGAATTCTCATATTCATGCCAACGTCGCACCAATAGAATTATGTCAAACCAACCAAATAGAAAATTGTGGTGGAATGGAATATTTTTTTCATATTACCATTTTCCAAATAAATGTGGTCACCAATACGGCTATAAAAATAATACATAACGGCGACTCAGAAGAGTAGAAAGCTGGCAAATTGATTTTCTTCTTTTGCCTCAAATGGAAAAAAGTCCCAGTGCTATGCTGGCGACCACAATTATTTACTAGAATGGTTTGGTAACGTCTCTCGTGAACCATTCATTAACTTAATCTGGAAACAACCCCTTTCGTCTTTGTTAGTATTCTACATAACGTATAACGGTTATATACCTACTTTTATTACTACCCATGTATACGGATTACGGGTTGCTTCGGCTTCGAGAATAAAAACGACTGCAGCATCTAAAAAACGACAAATTCTTTTCAAATGCATCCGGTTTCCGGTGCCATGCGGTAAAACCTGTACACACACAACACTACCATTGCAAACCGCACCAACTTACATTATTGGTTACACAGCTTCGCTGTACATTCAAATACATCCGGTTTCCGGTGCCATGCGGTAAAACCTGTACACACACAACACTACCATTGCAAACCGCACCAACTTACATTATTGGTTACACAGCTTCGCTGTACTTACTAACCAAAACGTACCACAAGTTTATGGCACACATTCTTTAAACTAACCTTGTTTGTAACTTTCATTCAACAACGTGATGTCTTTGTGTCACAATATATTATAGTTTTTTTTATAATTCATTAAATTATAATAAAAACTTTTTTGTTGTACGATAAAGGGTTCGGTATTTCTTACCTTAATTTTCTAGGACTGTGGGATCCATTTTCCATACAAATTTAAAACAAAAACGTTATCTCGATTCCTAATTAACAATATAATTCATTAAATTATAATAAAAACTTTTTTGTTGTACGATAAAGGGTTCGGTATTTCTTACCTTAATTTTCTAGGACTGTGGGATCCATTTTCCATACAAATTTAAAGCAAAAACGTTATCTCGATTCCTAATTAGTCATCTCAAAAACACAAAATCTAACTGAAGATCACATCAACAATATTACACCACCTGCCAGTCTTAACTGTTACGATGCAGCAGCTACGTCATTTATATAAAACTTCCAACTTGCGTTACGAATTGGATGTTTGCAGTTACCAACAGCTAACTCATAATATCTGCACCGATACTCCAAACACCTGCAGGATTTTCGGTTGCTTTTGAGCTCATCACTGTGTGGAACAAAAACACTGGCGTACATTATTTGACAAATCAAAGCTCCCAAACGTGAAGTTACTACAACTTTGACTTGGTTAATTTAACACGATTACTAATGCTTATCGCTCTAACTATCTCAGGGTTACATTAACCTCCAAACCTCCTAACAGTTTTTCTCCAAATCACCCTACAAATAAATGCACTAAGGAGGCACTCATCATGCTACATTGTCGGACGGGGGGAAGGGATAAATTTGTCGTTGGTTGCAGCAACACAAAAAAATGCAACAAACTGGCAAGGATTTCCCTTCTACACAGTCTCACACTAAATAATCAGCCAACGCACTCATAAAAAATCTTCTACCCATTACTACCACACTGGTGAGTGGTCTGGCATTGATGACTCGCCAGGTTCGGTTCCCTTGATTGAAAAGGCACAATGAATAACAACAGAAAACAATACAATTTTTCATGACACAACAACCACTGGTGGTGGTACTACCGAATCAGTCATCTTCAGCAAGTAAGCTATGGAAGCAATAATATCAGAACAACTACTAAAATTTCTCAGGTAAGTACCACACTATTTCAGAGGCAAGGCTCAGGTAAAAAAAGTATAAAAAAACAAGGCAAGTAATTTACACATACACGATCATACATACTACAAATACATATACGAACACACTAACATTCTAAAAGTTGCTTGTGTACATGCTTTATACATACTGAACTCTCAGCTCTCCCTCTGCTCACCTACTGCAAATGCATTATAGCCAACAACCCCTCTCTCCCTAGTAGTCACTCTACTGAATCTATTTACATGATGATGATAATCATCAACATCAATGCTAGCAAAGCAACGACGTCTTTTCTCAACTCATCACAAAACCAACACAGAATCAAATGGCAAAAAGTAACCAAAAATTTTGCGACCAACGTCAACACCATAATAATAACAGCAAGCTCCTTTGTATGCTGAGACAACTGCTTGTATAATAATCAGATTGATATGCGCAACACTGTGAGTCAATTGTAAGTTATGCTGGTTGCCAGAAAAATTGCTTTATAGGTACGTGATCATCATATCATCATCATACTACACATTTATTGATGTACCCACGCACGCAAAAGACACACACGGCGTTAAGTTACATTCCTCCATTGTATTTCCATCATCATGGCCACAGCCGCAGAGCCATCGTCGTCGTCGTCATAATCATGTACAACGAAGGTTATGAATGTGCAGCAAACAGCTAAAGTAGTAGTAAGAGAGGTGGTGGGAGAGAGGAGATAAAAAGAGGAATTTTGATTTTTGCGAAAGTAAGAGTGTATTCGAAATATTAAATCTTGCTGTGCTCCATTACAGACATTTTACCAGCCACTAGTACAACTTGTGATACATATTCATTACGTATCTGCTATTTTGTGCTGAGTTGCTTTTAGAAAAAAACGAGTTTGTTCAAAAACGAAGCAAAGAACGGAACGATATATAATGCAGGATTTATGCATTTACTACGCCGATGAAATCTATTTCATTGGAGCATTGAGGTTAGCGTATTTGTCTGTCTGTCTATCATCACTGTACAGGCGAGATACTTCAGCCGATTTGACTCAAATTTGGCACAGAGGTACCTTAGGGTAGTGGCATCTCTGGGATATAATTTGAGCAAATTTGGCAAACCCCCGGGGGTCATTCGGGGGGTCAAAAATTAAACTTTAACCAAAATGGCTCAAATTTAGCCATTGCCTTAGGTTAGTGGCATCTCTGGGGTGCAATGTCAGCAAATTTGGTCAACCCCGGGGGGTCAAAAATTAAACTTTAGCCAAATTAGCTCAAATTTTGTATAGCGATGTCTGTCAGGTCAACTGACAAGCCAAAATATTAAGACCTTAACCCCTCAATCAGCTTGTATCAGTACAAAGCTTTCATCGGCGTCTCTATAGCAGCGATTAAGCCAGTTTATTATATAAATACGTACAGCGTACTTATACTTTTACCTATTATATATGTACCTGCGCGTATTCTGTAGTTCATTGTTAAGACTAGACAAGCAGTCAGTTCAACAACATTCTTTTCCCTTTTCACACAGGTATGTAGGTACATGCCAACAATGGCTACAGCAATAATGCAATCGCTATCATATTAATATCATATAATATATACCTTGAACATGTGTTGTCGTCCCTTTTTTTTCTATGTCTGTGTGTATCCACCTTTGCATTTATTCTCTCTCTCTCTCAATTGTACAGAGATAATCACTCACTATTCTACTCAACGGTCGTTTTGTTCTGTTCCTGTTTAAATATACAAAACCCATGTTAAAGAGAGATAACTTGTTTTTTTGTGTGTGTGAGTACATTTATTCCAGTCTCAGAAAACGGACAGCACGTTTCAAGCTTTGAGACGCATACCTTTTCATGCCCAATTCAGATTTGTGGATGCATTCACATTAGGTTGTACGAGTAGGTAATATGCAGAGGAGAGGTGTGGAGATAAGCAGAGGGGGTATCATTACTATTACCCATTTTACCCCTCTGCTTCTATCGCTAGAAAATTTTCTTGAAACACGACGCACTATGTCACGGTCTAGCATAAGTAGGTGGTGTATGACATGTATAAAAGTAGTTTAAAGTCTATCTGTGGGAACGTGCAGCCCCTAAACTTTCAACTTTACAGACTTTAAAGCTGATTTTAGACAGAAATGTGTAGCCATTTTGTACCCATAAGGAGTCCTAAAACATACACATTTAGTATTAGCAAGCCGTGCTCTGACATCCCATTCATGGCTGAAAAAACATGTTGATGATGAGCATTTACGAGAGCGTAGTAATACGTCGTATGTTAACCAACACTACTACTATATGTGAAGTTGTGGGTTAGTTCAGCCAGTCACATTTACATGTAAACAATATGGTTAAGTTAAGATACGGCAATGTACTCTGTACCTAATGTACAAAAAAAGACGTTCGTACAATTCGTACACACACCTCTCGCTGCGGAATATAAAACCGGGGAACACCTTTGGATTATTACTGTGAGATAAGGAATTTTTTGGCACTCCCAAACAATAGTCCCAAATTCTATAATAGTAAAGCAACCCTTTTGTGCGTTCATGAATCAAAATGTAAATATGCATGAAAAATTATGGTTTTAATACAGCACTTTAATCCGAAAAGGCAATAATCTTTCCTCGCATCATGACACGCAAAGTTAAACGTTATTAGCATCCCTCTCTCTCCCACCATACAGTTAATGCATTGTGGCTAGAGTGGCAGCACAGCGACAACAACAGTTCGTTGCCCGATGGTTCCCCTTTTGGCTCCCCTACTACCAACTTTTCCATTTGTGCTGGCGTTATTTGCTCAAAAAATAATTTCACAGGATCCGTGCATAAATTACTTTTCCTTTTTGTATTGTCTTTCCCCTTTTAATGATACGAGATCATGTGCTCTCTCTTGCTCACTTCGCTCTAATAATTCTCTATTGTACTACAGGAGAAAGACAGATTCGACTACGCGTTCTCAAACTCAAAAAGAGCAAACAACGATTTTTTTTATCCAGTCATCAGTAAAATGTAGCCAGGCATGAAGACAAGCCAACAAACCTGTCTTTGCACAATTGTATCATTGTTTATACCAGGAGATTTGCAGGTGTCAATCAAAATAAAGGTAAAAAGTCACGAATCGATATATGATACAGGGAAATCAAATTTTACTACTACTAAAGGAGCCCATCAATGCAGCTACCGGTATGGAACTAGTTCAGCAAAACGAAACAAACTTGTCCGTAAATTGCGACCTCCGTTGGGAAAAGTTATATAAGAATGATGTAACATCTGTACTTATATGCAAGTCTCTGTGTGCCTTTCATGTATAGTTTTACTACATTCAAGCCTGTTTATATATAAGCAGCTATCAAGCCATCGTAACCACTTGCATGAAGCAATTTTTTTCAAATACTTACAACACAGTCAAAAAGAAACAAGGCCCCCTCGGTCCGATTTTCGTTGTAATATTGCTCCGATGTACAATACGGTCCGTCCCGCTTCAAGAAATACCATAAATGTATGCATGAAAGTTTTCTATCATCATCATCATCAGTTCCTATCGACAATGCACTTTTGTTCGTGTGTTGTTGTTAAGTAAAACACGATATTGCATTGGATTGGTAATATTAGGGCGAGCACTGTCGGAGTGGAAAAGCGGCAACAACGAGAATGTTTCCATGTTGGGGGCAACACACGGGTTGCAGAGAAGAACACTGCTGCACTAAAGCTTTACCCATTTGGTAAAGCAGGGAGAAAGAAAAGAAAAAAGGCAGTGTCGTCGTGTGTTTGTGTTCAAAATATTATTATGCTTGTCTCGCTTCGTAGTATTTGGTATACACAAAAAGTATGGCACACTTAAAACTGAACTTTTCTACACTACATTTACAACATTTACTACAAACATTTTCTTTTGATTGTTAAAGTACTTGCATGACAAATCCACACACAACAGTGCATTCATGTGACTTGGACGTATAATAGGTATATGTATAAGTTGGGGTATGGATGTAATTTTCGTTTACTTGATGATAATATCAGCAATTTCTTTTTCTTTGTGTAGTCGGGTTTGTCTCTTCACAGTCCTTACATGCTATTCATATGAATAACATACACGACCCAAAATGGTCATTTGCCACATACACATAAACACATGTACGGGAAAACAAGCAAAAGTATTAGCAATCAACATCATCAAGCATGCATGCACACTATAGTATAAACTTCCAGAGAGAGAGAGAGAGAGAGAGAGAGTGAGGTGGCTTGCATGCCAATATACCACACAATCCGAGAGTTTTCTACTTCTAGACTCACCACCATCAAAAGCGCTATGGCCGTTAAAAGAGAAAAACTGATCTTTGTGTTGGCTTTCGTATCAGAATGATGGCAAACTATTAGTTTGCCTCTCCCATTTCTTCAAGATCATTGAAAGGCTATCTCCCGTTGGCAGAGTTTGATAGATTTTTTTCAATACTTGTTAGATTTATTACGTATAATGATTTATGATTTTCACTGAGAATTCATAACGTTTTGTTGTCAACTTTTTTTTGATTCTACGATAAATGAGAACCAGTAAGCCACCATAATCAGAAAACTAAATAAAAAAGTTAAATTATTGCTGCTCACGTTAACAATAACTTTCAGCCTTCAAATAGAACTGAATGGCTCAATAAGGGAAATCGCTGGTTGTAAAAAGTCCTGAAAACGAGGATAGTGGAGTAGACGACACAAACTTAAACGAGTCTCTCTCTATACCTATACTAGAAACACGTTTCCAGAGAGGAAGTTGTTTTATGAGGACGTTCGAATATGACGTAACGTGTTTATAAATCCGTCTGCAACTTTTTCTTAGTACTACAGCGTAAATACAGCTATTTAAGAAGTACTAAGATGACAGGATAGCAATATTCAAAATATTTTGACGTTTTTTTCTCCTCTCTATCAAATCTCCAATATGCTCGATTTTATACACGGCAAAAAATAGAGCTTGTCTGTATGTGGTTTATTATTACACGGAAAGTAGTACGCACTGGCAAAAGACGGACAGAGGACAACACCTCTTTAGCGATCCGCGCTCTCTCCTCTTCTGAAAGGAATATGCATGCAACTTTTTCTTAGTACTACAGCGTAAATACAGCTATTTAAGAAGTACTAAGATGACAGGATAGCAATATTCAAAATATTTTGACGTTTTTTTTCTCCTCTCTATCAAATCTCCAATATGCTCGATTTTATACACGGCGAAAAATAGAGCTTGTCTGTGTGTGGTTTATTATTACACGGAAAGTAGTACGCACTGGCAAAAGACGGACAGAGGACAACACCTCTTTAGCGATCCGCGCTCTCTCCTCTTCTGAAAGGAATATGCGAAATGCACGGGAAAGAGAAACGGAATAGAACACTACAACGGGAAAGGAGATCATATATTACAAACAGAAAGAGGCGAATCTCGGATGGATGGGTTTAAAAACCGTATGCATTTCGGGCATGTCTATGTGCGGAGTAGCTTCGAAGTCGATATTGCCCCATCACTACTAGTCCTCGTCGCACTATAACTTCTAAAACAAGCTAGCTAGCTACTTTTCGGATACACAACGAAAATGTAAACTTCCACGGATGGTTGCTCTCTCTCTTCTCTCAAAGCAGCAACTTTCTGTGCCATCATGTACGAGTAGTTTTCCCTCCGATGCGGGTAACCTTAATAATAATTCTTTGCATGTTGTAGTAAACTTGCTGGTACGAAAAAGCAATCTCATATCATATAAGCAGCTGGGAACGGTATTCAACATACAACGTTGGTCGGGGGACTAACACTGCACCACGCTATATATAACGACATAAACGTCACAACAAGAAAAGGCTGCTCTCTGCTAGCGGGGAAAATAAAACACGCAGATAAGAAAAGCTTTCCGAGCACAAGGAAAATAGAGGAGTATAAGGAGGCATAATACATACATACATATACCATGCAACGTTGCTGGAAATGATGATCACAATCGTGTGTAGGAGTTTATATACATATAAAAGAGAGAGAAAACGGGTGCCAGTTGCCACCTCGAAGGTTATAGGCACCTTCCGTGGCTTCTTGAGTGTCTCCTTATATTGTAGAGTAACTATATTAAAATGAAAACTTATAGAAAACAAGCAGTGGTGGTGTTGGTGGGAGAAGGTCCATGCGATAGTGTTGCACATGCTCGATTTTTTTGCTGTTTTCTCCGAACGGCTTTTTGTTGGGGTGTACGCGGTATTATAACACTAGGACAAACTGAGAAAGTTGTATTGGTTCTGTACTGCAAAATGAGGCGAAGATTCAGAGTTATACAAATACTACGCGTTA
>JAHZNB010003392.1:0-14348 GCA_027744295.1 Callyntrura guangdongensis
TCTAGATAACCTACTTAATTTGTTTCGAATTACTCTTGAATAACAATAACTGCCCTGGCGGTAGTTTTGATTTCGAACGCACGAGCAGGAACCTATTTTTTCAATCAAAATGGAATTTACCACACATGGTCGTTTTCTCTACCTACGCACCAACAAGACGGGATAATACAAATACAACCAAAACGATTTTGAATGACTAAATGAAGTGGTTCTTAGCATTGTGAAAATATGTTTCTACACGTGCAGTCGTCTGACAAAGGCGAATTTAACAGCGAGCTGTCTGTCATATCAAGTTCCGTATCTGTCATGTTCATACCGACATGTCAAAGTTGAAGAAGTATGTATTCATAAAACGAAGCTTTGAACATCGAAAACGCAAATGGAAATGTGTTGGGTCTTTATTCCCATTAACGATATGTATGTATGTATACAGTAAATCACATTTCTCTTTGCACGAATGAACCATCAGGTATTCTTACAGGTATTTGCACAATGCAAATACCTGTAAGAAATTATTTAATTTAAAAGCATATATAATACTCACATTATCAGGTTTTCTCAGCTTAATATTAATGGATATTTAAGCTATCTTCTGAAAACAGTGTATTCTCCAAATTGGATTATAAAATATCAATACTTCACAACTTATACCAAGTTATTACTGAAGTTAGTGTCCCAAACACAAATGAAATGACTGCAACACATTTATACGGCCATGCCATGATCACAATTCACAATGATTTAACAACATACTTTACTTTGAAATGACATTTTGACATCCAGTAAATATTCTATAACTGTTTTCAGAATTCCTCTGTCCTGGAAAATCATCACTGGCGATCCGCAATGGGATGTCTCATGGAAAGTGGAGTCAGCATCGTTTTAGGACCGGAGGTGGTACAAGAAGTAGAGGATCAAATAAAATCTCTCGTTTTGGCTACTGACATAACTCGCCAAAAGGAATTCCTTGATCGATTGACGGTATGTATTCACAGTACAGTTTTGAATTTACCAATAAAATACACAAGTTTAAATGCTATTTCAATGGATTTTTCTACAAATTTGGCTTTTATCTTTAAACCATGTAGGAATATTTGGACACTGATACACTTGACATGACCCAGGCAGAAGGTTTTTGTATGACGGTTTTTAGTATTATTTTAGCTGAAAATAAATATGTATATACGTATATCATTGGTATCAGCATCACACTTAAAAGTAAAACTATGCTTATTCGTGCGGAGTATAGCATTTCCCATTCCCCCTGTACGTGTACGACATGATCATATTCATCGTTTGTTGTATGTATGATAATAAAGCTTTCTGTACTTTCAGCATCGTTTTACATTTTTCTGTTTAGTCTTCATTGTAAAAGTTTGAACTTACAGTTTTTCTGGCAAAGCTCTCTCTCGCGTAATAATGTCAAACACAACTTTTAATATGATACGAGTAAAAGTAGCTCCATAAAAGAAATGAAAGTGTGAACCGTAGTGGTTCGTAGACGGTGCTCCATGTTCCAAGACCTTCTTTATATTTCTGTCATATTTTATTTCATTTCAGTTAATACCTCTTCACAAGAGTGTGAATAAAGTTTCTCTGGGTCATACTTCTTTACTTGATCATCTAACTTCAGTTTATGGCGTTTGACGTGACTTCGAGTAGCCTATCAGATGTCAACTCAGATATTTAGGGGTTGCATTGTTATTACAAAAAAGTATGAGACCAGGCTAGACATCATAGCTATGCGGAACGGCGTCAAGTTTTTTATGCACATACCTAGATTGGGGCATTATGCTACTCACTGATGCAGCATTCCATTTTCCGCACATGAAAATGAAAGTTGTCGTGAAAGCAGGTGAAAGCTTATACCATATCCATACCACCATTGTACCGTTGTGTATTTTAAGCAAGTAAAGTGGGTATATGAGCAATCACGTCACGCTTTGAGAGTAAAGGTTTGGATATTGTTGTGGTATTCATGTGATATATTATATCGCCATCAATGAAGATGGCATGTTCAGGTTTTAATAAATTAATTTATTGCTATCTTCGATTGTTTAAAATAGACAACATAATTTTAAGTTAGATTAGCTGCTTTTTACTCTAAATTATGGAAATAGGCTCACTGTAAAAAGTAATAATTTGTAAACTGTACTAAATATATTTACATTTTTCCTGTCTGGAATCCAAAAGTAGGAGTACATAATTCATATGGTTTTGGCCGTTTCTGTATGCTGTGCAAATAAACAGAGGTTTTCCAACTTTATAAATAAAACAGGCGCCATATAAATAGAATAAACATTGGGATTTCAAACAGTCATTGTATATAATTGAGATATTTAGTTATCTCAATTGTGTATATTATGTTAACAATTGCCAAATACAAAAATTCACATTACACTCATTGCGACTTCTCTAAAACCAGAGCCAGATACTTTATAGTTTGGCTTTATTGACTTAGTTAAAAATATTGTTGACTTAAACATGTTTCTTACTACGGTACGAACATGTCGGAAACATTTCAGCAATGATGGTAAAAACAATGATAACAAAAGAGTCATTACTAATTATTAATGATGGTAGATAAATGATTTCATTGTTCTTATCACAGCGTCTAACGGTTAGTTAATAAATGTATTTATATAAGTACACTTTTCTATTCAATATGACAATACTATTTTCAGCCCCAGGTGAAAGTTGAATAACCATATAACGTAGATAATTTACACCAAAAGCATAACAAGGATTATTTTACGAGCCCTATTAATAGACAATACATAAAACAGCGTATTTTTGATCGGATACAATTTCATCTTCTATAGAACGTAAAAATCAAATAAAACCTCGAAAGGAAAACAACATTCATAGTAGCAGGGTAGCAAGACCCAGACTGTCATGAATGTTGTTTTGTTTGGAGGTTTTGGCTACAACAACTAAATAGAAACGTAATTTCTTGCTTGATTAATTAATTTAATTAATCAAGCTAAAATGACTGAGATGGTGGAAAAAATGTCATGTAATCAATATCATGGTAAGACAGCTACAAGAAACGGTAGTTGAATGTATAAAGAAGAACTAGGCTACCTTGAAACGTTCAGATTTCAGGAAAAACGTCCATATTGCTCAATATTTGTTGAATTCACTGGGGCTATGTGAGATTTTTACCACTTTACGGTACATTACAGAATAATAGTACCTCAGTATATAGTTTTTCCACAGTGGGAAAGCTTGTATCAGGATCAAAATATGACGATACCATCAAACTTTATGTTCCGTCTTTTCGATGTGGCCAAAAACTTCAGCACAAGACGTGTATCTACCTATACAGCTAGCTAAACACACATTTTTAGATCACTTATGTCGGTGGTCTAGTTCTCTGGCTCATGAGAAAGAGTACACTTGTCGTTGATGAAACGAAAGCAGCAACAAAATTGTACATTCGGGGAGAGATAATGGAAAATCCCATCACGTATCATTAACTTGACAAGGAAGTGAAGGTACAAAATAAGCGAGCGGAAGATGAAGTAGCGTATCTCCTTAGACAAACAATTCGTTCACAGATACATCTTCGTTGTCAGTTTATGAAAGGAAAATGTTTTGTTTAGTTTTTCATCTTTCTTCTTTCTCTCTAGTAATTCATAAGACGACAAATTATACGAAACAGTACAATTTGGAAAGTAATTCGTGCGAAGTCATACTACAATATTATATGAAACCAAAGTATTGAAACATACACTAGACAGCCTCTTAGTATGTATATTCCTTGTTGTTTGATGACATAACGTATATAATCATCATATAATTATTATAAATGTAGATATGTTGTTTGTTTGAATGAGGAATTTCTAAGACGGATCTAATTCTAAGCCGCTACTGTGGGGAAAAGAAAAATACCTTGTATGAATAAACCTGGCAAAGTGAAATAATACAGACTTTATATATAACGTTTTTTATTCATAAAAAAATGAATAGTTACTTTGCTGTGGCATTTGGTATATAACATTATGCGAGTGTGTACATGTATCATAGAATTCTCGTTAAAACTTTTTATAACCCTTTGTTCATATTATTATTTAGTTTAGTTTTGTATTACGAAAAAATTACAAATTACTGAGATACCTACTTGAATTGCGTATACGAGCATTTTCCTTGCGAATATACGATTGCGTTTACGTTGACAAAACTTTACATTCACTTTGAACCTTGCTTTCATTTTACTAGAAAATATAAGCAGTAAACTTCAATAACGAAATGAGTTTTAAAATTAACGGACGGACAAGAGAAAAAATATTAATAAAAATCCATTTTTATTATTTGATGATGAATACCTATTTTGACAAGGTTTTCTGAGAACATAACTTCTTACGAGCATTCATATAATTTTTGGAAATAAAAAACATCCAAAAACGATTCCAATATATAAGACAAGCTTACGTAAACAAAGTTCTTTATTCCTTGATTATTATATATGTATATACTACTTAATCATCACTACATCACACGCTAGTGCGAACAATATTGTGGCGACATATGAACAAGGTTTGTAACGCGACACTGAAGTGAAATGAATTTATTATTTGATGATGAATACCTATTTTGACAAGGTTTTCTGAGAACATAACTTCTTACGAGCATTCATATAATTTTTGGAAATAAAAAACATCCAAAACGATTGCAATATGTAAGGCAAGCTTACGTAAACAAAGTTCTTTATTCCTTGATTATTATATATGTATATACTTAATCATCAAATGCCTCACTACATCACACGCTAGTGCGAACAATATTGTGGCGACATATGAACAAGGTTTGTAACGCGACACTGAAGTGAAATGATAAATCCAGAAAAATGGTAGACGGTTATCTAACTCAACTTGGTTGTGATGTTTTTCACTACATGTAGAACGAAGCAACCATCCCAGTGCACAATCGCGAGCCTTAGTTTGCTCTTACGTTTTCATATTACACGTATAAAATATACATCTTTTAAAAATTGTCTTTCATGTTACTAGTTACTGCTTCTTCCATTCCATTCCTTAGGCTTTGATTGTGTTCATAACGAGAGATTCCTAATTTTATCAAAGAAGAAAATTAATCATCAGCACAGTCTCAGTCTTCTTCATTTTGTTTACGAGCTTTTCCTACTCTCATGATAATCAGTGTTCTTAGAATAGCTAAGTCTTGAAGCTTCTTTTGCTTTTTGAATTATTAGTAGTTTAATACGCTTACATTCATACATTAATATTGTCGACACTACATGATTACGTAGAATTTAATACGTCTCCTTTCTAAAACATTAAAGATTCTTGTCTCTTTTCATGTTAACGAACAAACTACCCTGTCCCTTTTACCTCGCTGTCTGAGACTCTCTTCGTTTGCCGATCAATTTGTATGTTTTAGCTTTGCCAATCGTAATATTCGCGACGTAAATTAGCAGCAAAGGGGAATTAATCAAATATGCTAGTTTCCCTTTAACATCTCTATAAATAGAAAATAATTTTTGATAAATAAGGGTTGTTGTAAAAAAATCTCGCTTTCTCCGATGTTTCATAAAACTTTGCATTTTACTGTTAATGTAAGTGTAAAACAACAACGTTTATTTAGTAAAAAATGTAAATGTCCGTAGCTAACGAGAAAATGAGTGGTAAGCGGAGTCTGTCATTTCACTGAATGACCTGCGTAACGCAAATAGTTTTGTAAAATCACATTATTTTTATCAACAATAATAGTATCAACATTCTTTCCGAGAAATCCACTAAGCACCACCGACGGTTATATTACCAAACAAAGCAAAAACAGACCATGTTACGCAATTTGACTACTTAACTAATTGCACGCTAAATCCGAAACAAACACTCTATATGACTAGCCTATTCTCATAGAGGTATCGTACAGGTATACAGTGAAAGTTATAGCTTGATTCAGAGAGACCGCTTGTTGAATGCCACCAAAGCTATTCCCTTTTATCCCACCACACATCCACTGAGAATGTCCGGTATTTGCATTAATTTTATGAAATTCAAAATGGCTCACTGATGACATCGTATTTCTGTTACCTGTACGCAAAAAAAGCATATGTGGCTGTTTTTTGTTTGCTCACCTCTTTGCTCCACCTCGTTTGTTATCGTACGCTACGGACTACTGACAATCACTCCTCTGTGAACAACAACAACACCACTTTTGTGATATTTTGCAGAATTCAACTGCTGGAATAATGCAAAGGAATTTTCTTTCGAAACTTTTTTGTGTAGTGTGTTGTGTCACTCAACATACCACATCAGAGTTTGCTTTCTTCTTCATACAACTTTCCCTGGCTTTTAGCGCTTATATCTTTTTAGACGGTAATAGACACAGCAGATACATAGATACTACATACATCTACGTTGGTTGAACATTTCTACTTTGAACACAGCCCACCGCCCCCCAGTAATATGGTATGTACGGTTTAGTTCATATACAAGTAAAAAATGCTTGGAACGTCATTATGTGAGTCTTTTTGCACTTCTTCAATAAAAGGAAAAATAGAATCGTTCTGTTTAGCCCTGCTTTTTTGTGAAAATGAGCTTTTCTTTAGCACATATCTGTTGAAAGCAACTGTAAGATAAAGTCAAAAAGTTAGCTTTAGTCCTTTCCCCCTAACATCTAACAACGTCGTTCTTTTTCACAGCTATCTTCCGCTTCAAGTAATAAAATTTTTGTAAAAGAAAGAAAAGTGAAAATAAACGGTGGTGGTAGGGATGTGTATCTGATATAGTGGTTCAACATACACTACTACACAAAAACATGTACGCATGTATGTACCTAGTAGAATTTATAGGTAAACACAGGAAGAATATGAGGAATAGATTGAACCAACATCAGTGGAAAAAAGCTGGAAACCAGCACCACCACTGCTGCTTGGACTACTAGTGTGCAAGAATTTTTGGGAGAAAATATCAAGCATTGCTGAACCCGCTGCTTTTTTTATTCTCCACATCGCACAATCGGCACACCACTTTTACTTCATCGAAATCCGCATACAACATAAACTTACTATCTCCATATCCCATCATGAAGAGGGGAGAAAAGAGAAGTTTCAAGTTATTTGTAGTTTGGTATAAGTTTATGTCGAGGTAGGGATATGGAAGTTTCGTGTTTGTACTCTATGAGTGGGTCTTGATTGAGTAAAAAAGGCTAACGACAGTACATGAAATCATTCATTTCGTTTTTTCTCTAACAATCTAGCCACCAATAAAACATATTCGATATATATAGTAAATGTAAATGTGTTAATAAAAACTTTATGTACAAACATATCTCTATTATCTGATTTCGCACAATAACACTAACTTATAGACCCACTATTTTATGGTTTTATTATAGAATGCTGCTTTATTTATTTGTCAGCTTCCCACCAGTTTTCCTTTGTTAAACTTGGAAGATGTAAATATAAAAATGTTCAAAATTAAAATTACTATAATAAGCTATCGCGATCATCGATTTACAACACCAGTACTACTGACACACTGTCTGTTGCTTTCACTTTTTCACAGTCACTCACACTGGCGCTCTGAAGCAGCTATGCGTTACAAGTTCTTTAAAAAAATTGCACGATACTTGGCTTTGTAAAGTCAGCGCCAGTAGATGATAAAATGAAGAAAAAAATGATGCTGACGTGTAAACACATATATAGTTTTACTGGATGTTCGGTTGTATCAGGGACTGTTGCTTTAAATTTGCGTACTGAAAGGAAAATTGGTTTTGACAACCTTGTAAATCCGTGTGAATTTTGTCCTTGGGTGAAAGACATACTCCTGTACATTACAAATGGAGGAAAGTACAAATGTACATTTTGGAATTCTNCGTACTGAAAGGAAAATTGGTTTTGACAACCTTGTAAATCCGTGTGAATTTTGTCCTTGGGTGAAAGACATACTCCTGTACATTACAAATGGAGGAAAGTACAAATGTACATTTTGGAATTCTCTTGTATCATCTACCACTTATAATCTCATTCGTCACATTGATTCTAGTAGTACTAAGCGTTTTACGCTAACATATATATTTTCCAAAACCTATTTAAAACATGATTTTTTCACCGAATGCATGAGATCGGTTTTATATATTTATAAGTTGGTCGATGCGAGAGAGCCGTCTTGGAATTCTCACCATTTGGGAAAAGAAACGAAAAGCATACAACACTTGAAACTTTCTCACTTGCTAGGCAGTAATGTTTGCATTCCAGCAAAGTATGTGGCAGTAAATGGAATGATTCAGGACGGGGAATTAAACTATAATGTTACGGTTATCGATTTCTCGTTAAATTTGTTTTAATATGCAAAAACTATGCTAGTAATCATCAAGTTTTCCTGGTTTATTATTTCATGTAGCTTCAAAGTGCTAAACACAGAGAATAATAATCATTTTGCAGTTGTAACCTGTAGGGGTGAATCGAGATGATCCTCCGCGTTACATGCATATGGTTAAAATGTATAGTATTCATTGTAAACACAATTAATCTTTCAAGTATTGAAATTGTTAAGTAAATGTGCAGGAAAAGTAAAGATGCCAGAAATATATACGTTTACTACAGTTTGCCAACTTGCAAGAAGCAATAGTTGACCAATTTTTAAGAATGAATATTTTTTAAATGTTTTACAGGATTCTTTCAGTTCGTCGTACGTCCGTTATTCACATTGTGGCACAGAATGATGAGCACATCTTTATCAACGGACATGATGCAAAACTTGGACACAAACCAAGACAAATGGACAAAACTTTTGCAAACAGATTCTACACAAGAGTCAAGAGGAAATGCATCCAATCAAGAGGAGTCGGATATTCCTGAGCATGTTCTCGAGGACTCTGACACAATTAGTATTGGAGTTGCTAAAATTGCCGCAAAAGTGGCAAGACATGAAGATCGCATCGCAGCCAATTCTATGCGCACCAGGCCTGCTGTGAGATTTGATCCGCATACCTTAGTTACAGCAGCTAGTGATTCTGAGCAGAGTGAAGACGGCGAAATGTCACCTGAGACGGCAGCTAATAAGCCAATTAGTGGCATAGGAAGAGAATCCGACTTTTTGGGCATACCAAGACCAGATGGACGACGACATTCGATTGCAACAGGCTTAATGCCAATTCCCCCAGCCCATTTACTGAGTGCAGCTGGATTAGGTGGCGGTGGTCTCAGTACATGTCGTAGCAGCAGCTCATTAAACGTCAGTGAAATGGTGTCATCTTCGAACACCAGAATGGTTGGTAGAACGGTAATACGTAGAGAAAGTTTGCCAACTAGTGGGAATCTACTTGCCGGCCGAGCTCTTCCTTCCAAGACAATTCTTCATTTGCAAAAGCTAAGTAAAGGCGATAGTAGCAGCACAGTCAGTGGTGACCTAAGTCCAGCAGAATCCACAGGAGCAGTAGCGTCTACTTCATCGATTGTTTGTGAAGCCGGATCTCCAAATGCAGACCAACCTGCGTCTCCTGCTAAATTGGCTGAAAAGAGCAGTTGCAGCAGCTCAACAACAGATGAGATTCTAGACTTTACGTTTAGTCTTCCAGAGCCAGGAAGCCGATCATCTGGAAGTCCTCGAAGGAGTACACTTGAGGCAACAGATCTTGACGAATTGTGCCCTGGAACAAGTATCCTTTCCATGTCTCCAAATGTTGCCCACTTCACGCTTCAACAAAGTATAGATCTGGAGGATCAGCGCCGTCATCTTATTCGTCAACAAACATGTCCCGTTGTCAGTATTCATGGAGAAGGAAGTGGTAAATTTGATCGTCCACGTTTTCTTTCAGCTGCAGCAGCAGTAAGTCCCACAGCAGTTGCGTCTTCTTCGATCATATCACAACATCGCATAAAGAACAAGAGTCCTGAAGCCGGAAGTGGAGGCAGTAGCGGAGGGGAAGAAGGGGCTGTCGGTGGAGTGGGCACAGGACAAGGACGCGGGAGCGGCGGAAGTAGTTCAGAGGCTATCATGCAAATTGGCGTCATCTCGGAAGAAGGTGACCGTGGTAGCGGTGGTAGCTCGGCTGAAGCAAGCCCGCTGGAAATATTTGTGCAGCAGTTTCCCCCAGGAGCAGATGACAATGATGGTGAAGCTCCTCGAAGAGCTAGTAGCACGGGAAATCTGGACCCTGATCAACTCAATATAACTGAATATAATGGTCCCCCATGTACCAGCGGTTGTGGATTTTCATCATTAACAGGTACTGACATAGGAGTTAGCTGTCGTTGCTTCTTGCACAATTCGTCGACTAATGATGAATCATTTTATATGATGGATACTGCTCATCAACAATGCGATGCCAATTCCCATGAAAAAAATGATGCAGCTTTAGAAAGTAAAGTTGTTCTCGGAGACATTTCCAGAAACCACACTTCAGAGCAACCAGTTTCATTCCAGAAGGATCTTGTAGAAAAAGGCAATTCTTTTCAAAACCCACATTTCTACGAAAACGACGAACGCAGAGAATCTTGCAAAGTGGAGGAAGGGTCCTCTTCTTGTTACACTGACGATGAAGATGCTGATGGTGAGAACAGCTTCGAAGACAATGTCAACATGGGTGAGGTGAACCGTAGTGTACTAGACAGTGTAAACACTTCAACATTGACTACAACTCAGCTATCATCTACTTTCACTTCAACAACCGAAGTAGCACAGGATAGTAACGTTCCACGCAGTGGTTCTGGTGTGACGCAAGATATTTCAACGCAGACAGAGTTGTTGGATGAAGAAAAAGATTTGGAAGTCGATTCTAACCAAGTAGGAGAAGAAGCTACCCTATCCCATCATCAAGTTCCTGACGGTTTGATCGCCGCAGATAGTAGTTCAACCACAATAGGGATTTCTCACACAAGTACTAACACTATGTCAACATCTAGGGGAACGTCAACCGGTAGTTGTAACGCCAACGCTGCAGCTAGTGGCTCGTCGTCAACCAACATCAATCGACTTGCTACACTCCTCATGTGGAAAAACAATAGGCTTTGGAGGAGCTTAACCGAAGAGGATCATGAAGAAAATCCATGCATATCAGATTTAGATCTCGAAGAGAACATTTCCCCTTCTCACTTTTATGACAGATGGAACATACGGCTCACTACAACTCAACAAACACATCAAGTATGTTTTCAGCATTTTTTTCTATGGCTTCACAGGTTTTGACCTTTTTACACATCCTAACACCAAACATTGAACGCATTTACATAGCCACATAAACTTGCTTAAACTCTTGTTGTCTCTATCACTTTATGTACAACTTTCATCGTAAACTTGCTTTCTCCCCCATTGTTCACGCGCATACTGAAAACTTAAATATAAATACCGAACTTAACAGAAATGATAAATGTATTTTAAACTTCATTCTGGTTTCAGGGTGTGGTTGGTGCACGATTGCAAATCAGACGAGGTTCAGCCCCTACATCAACTCCAGCTCTGGCATGTCGTGGTGCTCAAGATAGAAGATCTGATCCAACACAATATCATTCAAGCTATATTCACTGTCTTGAAAAAAAGAATAATCCTCCTGAGGACCTTGTTGGAGGGTCGGCTTATGCAAAGAATGCTCAATTTCGAAGGGGGTCCTTTCCCGTAGATTTAATGAGACAGAGTAAGTTATATTTCTTCCCTATCGGACATACATTTTGCACCCAAAAGAATACAAAGTTTATGTCGCATTAAACAAATAGCACATTCAAGTCCATCATAAAACGTACAACTCATAGTTAAGTGGGTGCATTAATGCTGCGTTGCTAACTACCGTAATACCAATCTTACTGAAACTGATTCAGCGTAATGTAGAATATTAACTTGCTCCAGGAATTTAAATTCCTTAAAAAATTGTATTAAGTACTGTCTAATATTATATATTTTTGGATTCCTCAACAGCAATGTTGCGCACTATTCCCACTTCCAATAAACCACAAATTCCTAAAACCGTGCGAAGAGGATCATTGCCCACGGATTCAGCCAAAGGTAAGAGTAAGAGTACATAAAATATTTGTCCACAGTTCACATTCGTTCCCTTTCAGACAATTCATGCATATGTATACCTATGTAAGTGTATATTCCTGTTAACTTTCAGGACAAAATATTTCATTCCTGTCACATTGAATTTAGACTGTTTTTGTGAAATATTATTATGTCTCATTTTTCTAAACTGTAGATTGAACAAAAAGTAGGGTAGAATAAAATATCTAGGTAAAGTAGGGAACACTGCAGGCATCCTTAGGAGAGTATGTACCTACCTATTACAATGCATAAATTTACGGCATGCATTCTGAGCAGTAATATATTTAGGTAGCAAGCAATGTTTTTTCTTGCCGTTACCGACTTTGCTGTTAAGAATAAAACGAGCAGAGAACAGAGAAGTAGAGAACAAGAGCTAGAAACCCAGGGTAGTTTTAAAAGATTTTTTAAGGAAGTAAAACCCTCCGTTCTAAAACATGATTTCATTCGTTTTATCGTAGAAGCATCATTTGCGTACAAATGGATGCACGTATTCCCATACAGCGAGGACGACAGCATTATATCAATCAAAAGACGAAGCTCTGGTGGTCCCGAGCTGTTTGCTGCAGCTCAGCAAAAACTTTCTTCGACGGTAGCTAACGCAAGAACATGGAAAGCTCAAATCCTGATCGAGCAAATGAGTTCTTCCACCGCAGCAGCAACGTCTTCCTGTGGATATTGGCCAGGAAGACGACGTGGCTCTCTTCCCGTTGATGTTTATATTGCGTCATCAGGGTCTTGCTCGTCAGAATCAGAATCTTCCGGTGAGATTATTTTGTGTGAATATTAGACATGCATATTTGTATATCTAAAAATTGTTTGATCGTCTGCTTATATATTAACTTAACAATGGTTTTGATGTGTACTTGCAGCAGGGGACACGAGTGACACATAGCCTATGGTTAAAGCAGTGAAAGTCAACGTGGCAATCGCTTTAAAAGTTCAAACCACAATATTTAGTATTGTAAATGCTGGAAATTTTCATTAAGCTTAACAAAACACGTCAGTTTAATAAGATATTTATACTGCTGAGAGCAAAGTAAATTAAATGCATCTATAAATATGAAATTCTTCATTAAATTTACATTTATACAACATCTGAAGCCGTTCACATATGAAAAGACCTGCAATTCGGATATGGTGAAAGCTTGCTCAAATATCGAACAATTCCAATTGATACTGTAATTTCCTACAACTATTTTCAAGAAAACACCATTTCATGCCAATCAACAAATTTCACCTATATACCATCTGAGTTCGAAATACGATAAGTTGATATAACTGTTTTCAATTCTATACAAAATGGCGATAAATAAAGTAGAAGATACCTTGCTACACTATATATATTACTGTAATTATAGCGAGAATAGCAACAAAACTCTGCCAAAAGGAACGCTGCATTTACTTTGTTAACTACATGTATAAGATCAAATGCAAAAAAAATATTATCAGTTTTTATAGGCGACATCAATCACAGATTTTTTATGTATACAAGTTTAAAAGAACTATGAACATAATTAAAAGTAATGTGGCAACGCATCATAAAATGTAAATTACAAACGGTTGATACTGTTGTTTATGACATTCATTCGACATGACCAAACTACGCTTAATAAGTAATATAAACTTCAAAGATGGTGGTAGCTAGCAAACATTATCATAATTTTAGTTACACGTTCATGAAGCAATTCTTTCAGTCCAGGAGTCCGTTTATGCGTGAGAAAAATATGAAAATCACTGATGTCAAATGATAATAGTAATAATGATAATAATTAGACAATTTGGTCAAAGCAATGAGAAATACAGGACACACATTTGCATTTTAACAGCAATGCAACATTTCCTGTTGTAGTTTTTGTGCAATGTAGGTCAGTGCGTTACGTTTATCAACGATAGGTAGTGAGTGATGACTGGTTAACTTGAGGAAAGTTTTAAAAAAATCTGACCAAGAACCACAGTTGTCTGTAGATGTTTCCAGGATGTCAAGAAATAATAGTTTAATTTGCCAACATAATATAGAATATTTTAGGCATTTTTGCTTTTGAATTTTTATGAGTTGAAAGGTACTGGAGCAAATAGACGCTGTCAAATAATACGCTGTAGGTTGTGGATAGATTATATGCTAGTGTTTAAAAACAGATTATAACAATGGACTTGTTGTCCATTTGTTATATTCTCTGGCAAAAATCTAATTGATTCAGATTTATTAAATATTTTACTCCGTCAACCATCAACTAACTGCGTGCTGCCCCATGAATTTGCAATTTAAATATAATATTCATTAAGAAATTGTTATTGTCTATTTGTAAATATGTATACTATTACATTCTCAATCATTGTTCAATATCT
>JAHZNB010003393.1:0-10041 GCA_027744295.1 Callyntrura guangdongensis
TGAATTAATGGTTTTTTTTAGCAAAAACAACTTACAAACAAGTATTAACAGATCCTATTTTGCCGCGCATGGGCTGTAGCAAGCTGGCAAATTGGGTGCTTCAGGGCTTCATTTCTTTTCCCAATAAAACCATCAAAGTTTTCATTGGCATATTTTTATGAATGTAACCACCACCACTTAACATCAACACAACATCTCATTCGGGACTCTTAGTGTAAGTGAGTATAATGAAAACGAATCTTAATCAAACAATCCAAATAACTGACTAGGTTGTAGTGGTAGTTGTAAAATTTATTCCTTAACTTGAAGGTGTTATGTTACTTCAATGAACATTTTCGTTCATCTGCCTGCACGCGTACTCAGACTCAAAGTGCATAATTTGGAATAGCAACATATTATACTGCTTAACCCACTACACCTCATACTGCATTCTGCTAACCTCTTAAGTCCAAAACAGTGACGCCATATTTTTCATTGTTATCAGACAAAAATGACTTTACAGTGATAATGTTTAAACGTGAATTAGATATATACAAGGGTTCTACTATCTTGTACAAAACATACTTCCCTGGAGAACAAATTAGCATCCATCACTGCTATAATTTTAAGTATATTATATATTAATCTGAAATGCAAAATCCGAGATATAAAACCCTTACACACTATATAAACCAGCATGCATTTCTTACAAGGTACTATATTGTGTAGTATGTACAAATGTACATTAATATTTTCAGCTGAAAAATCGCAGCATAGTATAAACGCACTTTCTATAAGCAACTTTGAGCTGCTCGAACCTAGTACATACAAGGGAAGTTGTATTCATTCAAATCTGACTTTGCCATTTTTGTAAAATAGGTATGTAATTAGAGTAAAAGTACATTATTCCATGAAATAGAAAATATAATTCTTAACAAAATTGTTCAAATGAAATTGTTACAGCTTGTATAAATCTGCAATTATGTGTAATATTAATATTTTGTGTGACTATTGAGTGCACAACCATATACAATATTTTTCTCTTCTACTATTGAATGGATACTGCTACTGAAATATTCTCTGAGAAGGAATATGTGGTGGAAATCATTATGATTAGGGCCTCTAACTAGGATATTCTACGGTTCGGGACAAAATTGATTGTGTTGTACATTGCTTGTTACAGATTCCTGTGTAGCGATTCAAGGTAAATTGCCTTAATTACTTGTATTATCTAATAAGTGAAGTCTGAAACAGTACCTTCTATTAACTATGTCTATATATACTCGGATTTGTATATATATGAATGTGAATGCTGTATATATATTTATGTGTGTGTGTGTGTAAATTAGGTATATAAACGTAACCCAACTTCATAGTTTTAATTATTAGATGTTCGGGGCACGAACTCTGCTGCTTCCGGATTCAATCGACTATTAAGTGTTAAATGACTGCTAAGTCCTTGAGCTAGGGAGTCGACAGGATCATCCTCTTGAGAATTAGTAGATGGGAGACCAAAAGGTGGTGGAGGCCCCGTGACCCTGATGTTAGCAGTATTAGGACCCCATGTTCCATTTTCGTTTAAAGAGGCTTCATATAGTTCATAGTAATAATTTATCATTTCCTCATCTTCTAATTCTTGGAGTACCTGTATTCAATAATGATTGAAATCAATTTTTACTTATCAATATGAATAAATCAAAAGACATTTCAACTCAAATATTAACCTGGCTATCAAATTCTTCCTCATTCTCCATCCAAAGATATTCAGAAAAATCCACATCTGGGTTTCCAGATTGATTAGAGGAGCCCTGTGCATTACTGCCGGAGCTTTGGTTGGATGACCCACTGGATGCAGTTTCAGAACCTTGTTGCCCTGTCGCACCTCCCTCTGCAGATGAACCACTACTTGTATTACCACCTGACTCGGCCACCGGCTGTTCTTCCCCTTTACCGTTGTTCTCTGTAGGCAATTTCATGATGAGTTTTTTCTCTCCGGCCCGGTAATCGCGCAATCACAGGCACAACAACAAATTAATGTCTTTGTCAACAATTAATTGATAACAACGAAAACACAAATTTAGAGTCACAATCAACAATTTGAAAAACCTTTAGTTCTTCTGACGTCCTTTCTAATTGCCCCAGTTAGTTGGCAAAAACCATCTACTCTTCCAAATGATGATCCTCACCACACACGGTGAACACCTAGTTGGCAATGGCAATACCGTTAGTAAATTATCTCTATATTCTCATACGACAACAACGATGACGACTGAAAAATATAAACGTGCTCAATTCCTTTTTAACACGACACTACAAGGGACAGAAAAGGGACCAAACGGCACGACTACGGCTGTGAGTGCTGTGTGCTCCTTGAGAGATGTGCAATATACTTGGCTCATGTTTATGAATTCATATTGCTTGCGTTTTCTGTTTTGCTACCATTAAGCACCCATGCACGTACTTTTACAATTGGAAAAAGATACATGCTTCTTATTCTCCCTTCTACAATACGATCGTACTGTTTATTACTGCTGCCATAGCATTATCTGTCTGTATCTGGTTCTCATTCTTAAGCTTATCCTCAGGTCTTTTTATGCCAGAGAGAGCTAGAGCAAAAGTTGCAGTTGAGTGGAGTAAGTTCAGTAAGTTAGGGTACGTCTTAATCTTAACTATTTTGGTTGGTTGGTTGGCTATAGAATGTACCCCAGTCACCAGTTTTAGTAATCGTCTTCCTTTCCTATAAATACTGCCGAATATCTATATTATATGCCTGCAATATGTGTGTAATGCTATGTCACCTCAAGCCAACAATGCAATGCTTTCTTCATCGCCGTGCTGTTGAATGAATGATAACTAACTCCATTTATAAAAGCATGTATGCAGAATAAAGCAAAGTTGTAAAAAATCCGTCTGGTTTTGAATCTACAAGGGAGATGCGATATGTCGTCGTACACTTGGAGCCTTAGTACAGAAGGAAGATACATTAAACGAAGTGTACAACCGTACAGCTACAGTTGACAGTGAATGGTGTGTGGTGGAGTGCCAACGGTTGATATTGTTCTTGTCTATTTGAATGTTGAGCTTACTGTTGGGGTAGTGTATTCACGATACAGCATTTCAAATAGCATTACCCGGGTCTGTTACACCGCCGACCAATACACGTCAGAATCTACTGAAGCAGCACTCATGTTCTCGAAAAAGGAGAACTAAAGCTTACAGGATTTCTTAATGCTAGTTGGAAATTGGCATGACATTTTTTATTTGCTGATTTAAAAAGCTTTTGTATGGAATTTTTTTTCCATATTGTTATTTTGTCATGCGTTTTAATAAATATTGTTCACAACATGTTTTGCTATAACAGCTTTAAACTACTGTAGAAAAATTAGAGGTTTCTACAGGAATGTGCAGATTTAGCTTTCCGTTATACAAAGTGAACCCGTGTCCGTGTCCCACTAGTACAACCTTACAGTACTTCATTTGCGGCGGAGAGTAGTCGGGAGTGAAAGGAATTGAATTACGTATTTACTCAGGGTAACAGAACAGGCATTATTATGGTTAGGCGACTGTCGATTGTGTGGTGCAAGCACAGGATACAACAATAGAGCAGGCTATTAAATTCAATGAAACTGGTGGCAAACATGCAGCCTGAATGACTTTCTATGGCAGTTTGGCAATTGGATGATATGTGTATGTATGCAATATGAATGCCAGTATATATGATACACCACTTCTTATTGCTGTTGTTGGTTTGGTAGTGTAGTTTATAGTGATCGTGATGATGATGACCGGTAGCTTTTTTGCTTTAGAGTATAATACATATAACTATGTTGTGTAAATATCTACCCGTTCAGGTCCATGCTTTTTTTAGCGATTCCTCAATATATTATGCAAGCATATTTCTATGAAGTCCGCAATTTTATTTCACAAGAGTCCACTTTTGGGAACAGTTTGTCGAAGTTGTTTTTATCCTCTAAATGCAAACTATAACGTTGCATAAGTATTCATGATGATATTCAATCCAGATCGTGGTGGTGATCCTATTCTAACAATGTCACTTTCACTTCACAATTTCAAAGTGTTTTGCTTGATCNTTTGCTTGATCGTTTGATTTATTATTGTTATGCATGCATCAATACGTTGTACTTAGCGCACTGTCTTGTCTTTGTTGCTATAGCAAACGCCTACTTTTTTTAAAATAAAAATACCTGTTGTTTTTGTAAAACTGAAATTTCCATGAAAAATAATCTTTCAACAAATTGCTTAACTATTTCGCTCGAATAGATTTTTTCGAATTTAAAACTTCATATAAATTTTACATTTCATAATCTTCATATATTATTTAAACTACGCACGTAAAAGAAGGCTAACATTTTTCAACACGCGTCCTCTAGCATGTGTAAATCAGCGTTATCTTGTTTCAGCGCTGCGCTTCTCTTGTTGATCTTGATCTGTGATTCGTGCGAATTATCATCGCAATTATTCAAATATTATAGAGTTACAAGGGCGTAGCCTCATAAGGGCCAACAGTGGCACGTGAAGCCCCCCCCAAATGGCCAACGCGAGAAAAAATTGACAATTTTTCAACATTTTCGCTAAAATTTTGGAGGCGTTTCGCATGCTATGAATTTTCTAACCAATTTGATGATTTTCGGGGTGTTCTGTGATAAAAACGCGTTAAAATCCAAATTTTGCCAATTTATGCTTACAAAATGGTAAATTTTGCAATATTTTCACACCTGGCTTTTCGCAAATAGGTGTTCAAAATAGACATTTTGAATTATGACAGTTTTTTGTGGCGAAGCAGTTCTCTTTATAATTTTTATGTTGTGTTTGTGTCTCCCCCAAATTATTGAGCTAGCTACGCGCTTGATGAAGTGTAAACCAGCAGCACCAGCACCATCGAAACCAAACCAAACAAACTAAGTATATTATTTACAGCTAATTTTATTGGAAAGTTTCAGCTTTGAATGAGGCACTAGGAGATTACAATTACATTACAGGATTTCCGTGTAAACAAATTTAAACAAAACCGTATAAAAATTCAGCATTTATTGAGAACTTCACTAGGTCGCTCAGCCCTGTGGAAGGCAAAGAGAAAAGTTTTGCAACATTACTACCGGTTTACTGCAGAAACTGTCTGAATTTAAAGTGTCAGGAATGTCAATAAAACAACGGCATATATATATACGTCAGTCAAAATGTAATTCTTTTCATTTTATAAAAATTATATGACACTATTGCATGACAGATTCAATTGCAGGCAAATGTTGCATCACTAGCGGAAACCTTAAGCAAACGGATTTAAATGACCCCATTTAACTAAAACAAAAACACTTATCTCCAACGTGAATCTATTTGAAGATTAGTATTTTTATGTTCAAGGAAGGATTCGCAGTAAATGCCTTTGATTTATTACGAGGAATCCAAAATAATGTCAATCTTTTATGCTCAGTTAGTACCTAAATGATTTTTTGCATATAATTTGTTACTTTACTGTTTTTTGTTTCAAAATTTACTACACATATCATTCTTTACCTTCAGCAGCAGCTGTAGTTTGAGACAAGTTTCTTCGCAGCTTAGGTTTAGCTGTAGATTCATAGATTGTATTATTTTGACTGCATCCCATAATTGTGGTTCATGTGAAATAAATGACACAACATATTAAACAGTTGACACAATTGATTGTATAAATTATATCTACCACAAACCTGCAACGTGCAATTCACACATCATACATATGTATGTATCTGCTAAAAAAATCAAATGCATTCAAGGGCAGGGCAGAGCTACAAAAGCTTACTTACTACTACTAATGACTATCGACTAGGTATCTTTTTAATCAGTGCCCAGCAAAACATTTATGATTTGTGTTTTTAAAATTATTGAGTTTGAGAAATTTTTTGAATTCGAACAATTCTAAGGATGGGTATCAATGAAGTGGATCGTTGTCAATGGTGAGCATGCATGAGCTTGAACTGTTTTTAAATTTTACGCTGTCGCTCGGATGATTGCTTATCATCGCTCAATCAGAACTTGGATGGTTTACGTAGAACTACATACAACAGTTGTATTACAACTGTTAGTATACAACAATTTAGCTGTATAGTGCATCCACAAAAGCCACTGACAATTAATAAAAATATTGTCTAGGCATAATTTTCATTCCTTTCATATTGTTTAACTGCATAACTGCAAGCAATTATTGTAAATAGTGAGTGTCATGTCATGTTGTTTGATGGTTATTTGATCCTGAGCAACAACGTCGTCAGCGTCATCATAATTTATTAATTTGGATTCGATATCGAAAAACATACATAAAACTAACTATTGACTCATTGGTGGTGACTGATAACGAAACCGTCCAAGTGGAACTGCAATGAAACTGAAACGTTAGAAGTAAATAATTAAGGTTACTATTAGCAATTCTAACGCAGGCTACTAATCCTACCACCCAATAAAATGGGCGGTCGAAGCAAACAACATATTATGCGAATCCTTTGTAAATAACAAAATTTCAATTCAGCTTGGACTACAAAAAGATTGTATTATAAATGATTAAAACTATCATTATTGGCACTACTACCAATGATAATAAACCCGCTATAATTGCAGCAGCAGAAACGCAGATGAAAAGCTTTGTATTGTATTGATTGCAGCGTCTGGTGCCGTTCAAGTAGCTACTGATGTGTACGAAGTCTGTGTACATGCATGCTGTGTGTTTTACATGACACATGAGCAAACAGCAACAGCGAGCATGCAAACGGACCCATTTTCTCTGCCTCTTCGATGTAACGATGGTAAAAAGAAAGGTTTCTAGTGGTGGCAGTTACTACCAGGTAGTATCGCTATTATTCGCCATGCAAAATTTAAGCTAATTTGGATAAAGTTCAAATTTTGACCACCCAAATGACCCCCTTGGGGTCGACCAAATTTGCTGTTGAAGTTGCATCCCCCAGAGATGCCATTAACATAAGGCATCTGTGTGCCAAATTTGAGCCAAATCGGTTAAAGCGTCTGATCAGGAGAGTGATGACAGACGGACGGACAAACAAATGCACTAAACTCAATAACTTAGACGAAAGATCTTTAATCTGCGTAATAAATGAGATTTCTCATTTTATGCTCTAGGCGGATTATGTATTAATATTTCTAAAAAAATTGGTCTATTCGATCATTGATTGGAAGTTGTAAAATGTTATTATTTAAATACATAAGGAGCATGCATAGAAAACACCTCCAAGCAAAGTAATTTTCATTATATAAATTTTTACGCATTCGATATTCGATCGATGCCATGAAATATGTAAGATTTGATGCCCACGTTCTCAAGAGTAATTCCAGTGTGAGTTCACTGCTTTAGGGTCAAAAGTGTTTATTATTTGTTAATATTTCTCACATACAATTATAGTTATAATAGGTTTATTTTGCACACAACGCCTGTAACCTCAGGACTCGTTACGTCGAAAGGCTTGCCGGAAAGTTTAAACAACCAGAAAATTACATTCCGGTACTACTTACAATTAAAGATAACCTCAAAATTATGAAAGCGTTTGAACACTTGTCTGATGACAAGTTAAAACGATAGTAGCAGTAATTTGCGCATTAATGAATAAATAATCACAACAATTACAAAATAGAAAAGTATGCATTCAACATTTATCTTTGGCCGCGACGAATTGTACAAGCAGCAAAAATATTACTATCTTACAAGGGACCTGTGACGCCCTTACACAAAGAGTTTAAAATAATATATATTTCACGAATTCAAGCAAGTATTTTATAAATCTCACTTCCAGCAGCTATCATGCGAGTTGCGACTCTAATGGTCCAATGCTTTTTAAAAGCTGACCTTTTACTATTAAAATGTTTCTCATTTTCCAAATCTAAACATAAGTTAGCTATAAATCGGTGGAACAATTTCTGTGATTATTACCGGTCATAACGTTATTCGCAGTAATGTAAATCATGCCGTTTAAAGTCAACCCGTTGTTCAATTGAATTCTTAATGGCCAATTCAAGCCAATGCCATCGGTTATTTATGTCAGAGATATAGAGTTACTTGACATTAAAATAGTTTTTTGCTTATTTTTTTACTGACATCGTAACAATTGTTTGTATTGATGTTTGTTTTAATGATATATATTTTTACGCTATATGATTGTCATTTTTAATCCAATTAGCAATGCTAACTTAGCATAGCATTGCCGTGTCCAGGGATACATACCCCCAGCCCCAGCAGTTACTATGCCGAAATGGAAAAATAGGGAACGATGTATCAATGAACAGCAAGCCAAACCACATTCAGAGTGCATTTCTATATGAATGTATTTCAGTGAGCAAAGGTTAATCCCCTGGCGCTAAAACTGCTAAAATTATTAAAATATTTAAAATTGTATAGTACCACAATTTCCTTATTCATACACGTTTTATGACAAAAAGTCTACGATTTTAGGATTTACATAAATACAGGTTATGACCAATACAAAATGGAATTGACTTTCGTTTAGATTACAACGTGATTATTTACAAATTGATATTTATTTGACATTTTCCATATGGATTACCATAATGTCAATAAAAATAAAATTGTTTCGAGTTACGTAGTTCTGAATTTAAAGAGATTATTAAAATTCCCGATAATTTCTTATTTATTAACAGTCAAATCGTAGATACTTTAATGTTTAATGATTTAATATTCAACTATATTTGTACATTGGTATATTTTGTAGCTATCTTTTTGGAACTTGGCAAACGAAGTTATTTTACCCGTTGAAATAGATTAAAATGACAACATTAGAAAAATGTATCCTGCTCACTGGGAATAAATATGGGTACCTTATATTTTAAATGTACCTTTACACCAAACTAAAACCTTTAATGTTGATGTTGAATGAGCAAAACAACGTTGCATTTTGTTGCATCTTGTGTGCTACGTTCTATCCTTTAAAACCTTATAACAACGCTTATATATCTGGATCTGCTTGCATGCTTCATACTTATAATGTACATAATAAATAATGAATACAACACATCGCTAGTCGCTATACTATAAAGGTAAACGTGTGTGCAAATAAAAAAATCAGTAAATCTGTTGTCTAATTGTTGTCTGTCTGTCTACATTCCTGTTATTAAAGGCTCAAAGCAATATTTGCTTAGTGCAGCCTGATCGTAAATAATCATAAACATTCACAACTGCACCACAATATTATTTAGGTAATTCTGATGCTACAAAAATGGCACATGGGCACAAATTTATCACACAGACACCAGTGCTAAGTGCTGTTGGACATTTGAGTTGTGGGTATACTATATCGAGTCAGTTTGGGTTAGTTGACCGTTGTGGGAGCTTGTTGTAAACTTTTGATACAAAAAGGTTGACGAAGAATAAGTGCTACATCTTTAACACACCCCTAAATTTTAGTTAAATACATGGCACTAGTGCGTTCGTACTTACAATTTTTTTGTTAGTAATTTTTTAGAGCTAGTAAAAATAAAAAATGAATTGAACAAAAAATTTATGAAAGTAATTTTAATAATTTTCCAACGTAAAATATCAGCTATATGTATACGAACGGTTTTCCGCGAATTATTTCTCCATACACTAATATAGTGTGGCCGTGGTTACGGGATCACTGGTATCATACCAAATTACTCGTTTGGCGAAACAAACTTGTAGGTATTGCTTACACTGTGGTGGCAGTGGTTTAAGCAATCTATAGTAACAAACCTACATTGAATAATATTTAGCCTTTAAAATGAACAATTATGAATAATATTTTGTCAACTGAGCACAACACATACACGGTTTACTTGAAGTCGATAAGCGCTTTCGAGTAAGTCCTTTTACGTTATTGCAATAATTAAGTGAAAATTATTTTGATTTCCCCTTCACTTGTATTCTATTGGTGACTTTGTTTGTGAACCTCTTCGTACTCACCTTATGCAAAGGGCATTACGAATAATATAAAACCTATATACAGTGGCAGTGCTCATAAGAGCCCTTAGAATGACGGATATGACTATGGCTCAAAATATATGAAGAACGCACTAAGCCCCATACAC
>JAHZNB010003394.1:0-10174 GCA_027744295.1 Callyntrura guangdongensis
CATTGTTTACATAATTACAGCATAACATTGTTTACATAATTACAGCATAACATTGTTTACATAATTACAGCATAACATTGTTTACATAATTACAGCATAACATTGTTTACATAATTACAGAATAACATTGTTCACATAATTAGAGCATCGCTCACTACTTTCACTGCAGCAAAGTTATATGAGTTTCATACGTAAAAGTGAATGTACCATTTCAAAACTTTCTCTAGGAGTTAGCTTAGTCTTGGATAGGTCCCTTTCCTTGTAAGAATGAAAAATATGATTTTGCCCTGTACAAAAAGATGTGTTTATATCCTGTTTGTATTTTAAATCTATCTTCATTTCACTGAAATGCTTCTTAGTTCGGGTGAAAACCGCCAAGTACATATTGCCTTAACTCTTTTCGTAGAGTATTTACTATTGGATCGGTTGGTAGACAGACTTTTGTTGAGGTTGTTTGTCAATTTTTATTTAATATTTTGCTTGTCGTGTAACTGATAGTTATCTGCTGGCATAATCATTTCCCAAGAATAAGAAAATCACAGAATCTAATGTCCTGTGCAGCAATGTCTCTTGATTAGAAAGAAAAAAAGAAAAAATATTGTTCAATAATCGTGCATTCTCCCAAATTAGTTTTTGAATCAAGCATTAAACCGAGATAATAAGTACTTCTTACACTTAACGTTTTCTCTTTAGGCATTTTGTCATTATTAATTATAATCAGCAAAAATACAAACTTTGGATTATAATGATCTCCATTTGTGTGTTTATACAAGATACATTATTATCGCAACTTATCAGTTTAAAAATCGGAACTAACTACCGTTTATATATTTTATATTGTATAAAGCGATACAAAAGTATATAAACTCAAGCTGGACTTGAGTGAATAACTTAACGCTCTTATAGTTTAGTATAGAGATGTGACGGAATGCAGAAAAGAAAAATAATCAACAAAACTAATCGACACAACACAACAGCAGCTCCTACTGCATTTAAAATACAGCGTTATATTTCACATATTTTATACATTATCCAATTTTGAAGCCCTCTAAATACACGCTTTAAAACACAAAATAAACGCTTTCAAATTTGTGAGTTTTGTACGTGTAAGCGCATTGGAGTAGCCAAACACAATGTTGTTTTTGCCAAATGCCAGTGTATACGACAACATTGTTAAGATACAAGTTATGACCGTACCTGTTTCTAATCATAGGGTCAACCAACATTAATCTCAGAAGAATATGTGCATTGTTTATACCGTCATCAGCAAGCATACCGGTTATTTATTATTTCTTTAGTGCAATAAGCAAAAAATGAAATGACTGAAGGATAGGAGAAAGAGAAGAGATTAAGCAAAAAAGTAGTGTATGGCATGCACGTAGAATTCCGTTATCGTTATTACAAACTATTACCCAGAGAGTTGAAAAACGTCAACAATTGCACGCTCAAAGATGTTTGTACAATGACCGATGTAACACTCACACTTGGTGTGTGTGTAGCCGTAGTTGATGTGTAGTCCTGGCATAACTTACAGTACAGATCGAGGAGTTCCTGGTAAGAAATTTTTCCACAGATTTACCCTGTGGTCTTTCTGCACACTTGCTACATAAATAACATGCATGCATTGGAGAAAGCTGAACGTGGAAGAATACAAAACAATTTTTAAAAAACAACTGTTTACCAAAAGCTTTTACCACGAAATTATCCCTTCTTTGATCATTTTTCTAATCTTTACAACATATCACCTATTAACATCATCATCTTATAATTATTTCAATCACAAGTTGAATGTGTTTTGTTCATTAGGCCACCCTTGTATTGTTGTCTTCTGTCCGATATGCTTGTCCATTTTACGTTAACACGTTGTACATGTATTGTGCGGTTGTTGTTGTACCTGTTCCCTGTGCACACATCCTCCTTATTCTTCTCAACGTCATCACAAAAAACAACATCAAGATGTTTTGGGTACAGTTTAACCACTGCCACCTCCAATGTGAAGGTTAAACAAAATTGGTTTTGAAGTTTACATTGATTATTTCTGGCAATCTGATGATCCCTTTAGGCAAATTTTTCTTCGATTATTCCTCCAGAAAGGAACCATAGTTGTACAAAGTGGCAACAAACAGCGTGTGGAAACAGCTAAAGCGCAGCGGCAGACAGTGGCGCTCAATTAGTCAAGCAGTCATCATAAAATAATGGAATGTGTAAAAGAAGTTGATCATGATGATGATGATGATGATGATTATGCGGACGACGATGATGCTGATGAAAAAGTTTGATGATGAGAATCGAGAATGGTGGCAATGTACAAGAAAAGCCACGCAACCAGCAGAGCTTTTGTTGTGGTTCGTAGTTAAAACCGTTTTCATATGCACAAGTATTTGTACTGAACAAGCATTCTATATTGCTGATAATAAAAAATCAAGATCTATCGCACCATCAAATCACACATTCACAAGAAATGGACTGAGAGAGAGAGAGAGAGCCCACAGATATGCAGATATATAGAAGAGAAAAGAAGCGAGAGATTGAGGCAAGTGAAAAGTGCTTTCAGATTAACAAGTGAAGCAAAAAAAGCAACGCGTACATTTTGATTAACTTTATATTACTTTTTAAAAATCCGTTTGCAAGCGTGTAAATGCTGATTCGTGGAACATACATAATTGAAAGCGCTGATTTCAAATTCCTTTGCGTTTTCAAGCATCATTGTGCACACACAACATATTACCACTATCTATACTTTAGTACACATTTTACGACAGTTTGAAGACATTATGGTAGGTATAGATGTATATAAATATTTTACAACAGGCTGTTTGAAAAAAAGTAGGGTGGAATGAGATAAAGAAGCTGATGCAAATACATTTTTCATTTTCTCCCATGTTTGACTACACACTCTTTTTTTTATTCTCTGTCATCTTCTGTGGAATGAAAATTGGTTCTCTCGCATGGTTATAATAACAACACTGAGACGTTTCATGAATGCATGCTTGTACATATATTTTATTGTTATTGCACTCTTTTCAATCAGGCTATTCTTGATGAAAGTGTAGCGTTATGTGTATGTAAGTGAATGTGTGATCTCTACGTGAGTCGCCACCACTAGTCGTCAACACATCACATTAATCAATCCGGTACAGGGTGAAGCTGTTTTGTCTGTGACTCCTTTTTATTATTATTATTTAGATCATCGACAAAGTAAGCCAGAGAAGGAGTAAGTGGAGTCACGTAAACAGAAAGCCAAAAAAACCACCACCACCTTAGCCAAAGTATGTAATATGCGCACATTTCTTACTCTATCAAAGAGAGTGCACGGTAATTAATTATTAATGTGGCTAGTACGTAGAGTGATTAGACGCTGGGACTTTTGTAAAAATCTACCAGTACTACAGCCTCAGTTCTGCTGCTGCATCATTTTAATTTATCTATTTAGATGACTGCTGTGAATAACACCTTGGAATGCAGAGTTGTCTAAAGATTACGCTTCACATCAGATTCTATACAAGAACATGGCTGCATTGTTTTATTACGTTTTAATCACTGCCTTGCCAAAGCCCTTGTTCTTGTATAAATCACAGAGCGCGCAGAGTGTTCACGACTTCTCTTCATACCGTGCAAAGCCTCTTTGACTCGCTATTTGTCAAAGCCTCTAAGGAGAAAAACATATGTAATCTTTCGGCATCCAGTATAGGAGTAGCATTTTACCATTATCATGGCTATTGTCCTTCAAGTACAAAAACTATTATCATGTCTAAACGAAAGCTTTTTTTAAAAGAAAACCTCTTGAAAAGGCAAAATGAAGAGTTTGTCTTGCGTGGAACACAAAAGAAAATATGAACTGCTCTCTTGGTTGGATTACTTTTTGTTGCTCTTTTTTCTTTTTTCTGATGCGACACGGTGAATTGAATAGAACAGAGACCGAAAGAGAATGTTTCGTGGCTCACGGGTCTCCCTTCCTTTGTACTACACTTGGTGTACGTATGAGATGGGTGCTACTCTGCACACACATGCACATCTTGCATTTTACATTAGTCTCAACCTGCTTGCTGCTAGCTTACTGCTCATTTACAGTTTCTCCACTCGAGCTACAAACATAAACTTAACGAGTAGAGCCTGCCTATGTAGATTTTCGTGTTTACGACCCACAGGCAGGTAAACACAATCAACGCACCTTCTCGTACCTATATATACAGAAGCAAATATATACATAGTTAAGTACAGATAGAGAAAGAGAACCTACCCATAGGCCTTTCTCATCATTATCATCATCATTATACACTTTAAGATGTGAAAAGGGACCTTTCTACTAAAAGCATAAGCGTTCGCTCCTGTCCCAGAGGAGCACGGGGTACTTCATCTTAACTCTAAAAATTGGAGCATCAAGCCAGCATCTTGGAAGGAATAATGATTTACGCACTCCGTGGCCTGTATATGAGCAGTCATATGATGCACTGCCAACAAAACTAAAGAGATGGATGATCCTCTCTCTTTTTCTTACTTTGCACATGGCACACAAAACGATATACATGAACAGGAGTCACTCGTCTAGATAGATGGATGTATACTTGTCCAATGAAGTTTAAACTAATCACTCCCGTCCGTCATTCGTGCCAGCTGAACAGCGTTTATACACGACATCGTTTTATAATATATGAATATAAAATCAGTACAAAATAATGAAGAATATAGCAAGCTGGAACGTCATCTTGTCCAACAGAAGCTTCGTGTACTTTTCCTTCTTTACGGTTTCATTGTTCCAGCAGCCGTTCTTAAAGCGTAGCCCTTTTCCTATCATAGGGTACAATGTGTGTATATCTAATAAAATGCCCCTTATTCAGCACAGGGTCCCCTTCAAAATTTCCTCTTAAGATATCCCCAAGCTCTTAGTAACCAAATACATGCCTACTTCATTGGTGTAGAAGTGGTTGTTGCGCTTATTTTCTACTTCTTAATATGTAAATGCTGCTGTACTTGCAAGCATGCTTTCTTCTCTTCACATTTTCTTGCTTTGTAACTTGAGTACCGTGAACAACCTCGATCTCCTCCTTGTTGCAATTGAACGTGTTGAGTTTCATGCTTGTAACCAGGTCTATAAAATTATGGAATGGGGAGAAGAAGGAAAAAAACGACCAAGACGATGTCAAGATTGAAGGGGATCATGCAAGAAGAAGTGATGATGATGCATGAGACCTATTCTGCTGCTGCTGCTGCGGCTGGAAAGGGTCCACACAATCTTTTCTTTTCTTGGGAAAAAGAGACCCCTGCCAAGATTATCATTTGTTCGAAGGACGAAAAGAAAGAACATTAAAACTTGCCCTTTTGCTCCTATTTCTGAGTATTTTATCTTGTATATTGGTTTCGGAGTTGATTTGACCTTGGGTAATAATAAGGGTTTTCAGCAGGAGCAACAGCAATAGATTACTGGAAAAACTTTGTACATCTGTACAGTGTTTCATCTCTTTCTTATCGTTTTTTTTCTTCTTCTTTTCGTGCCTTCTTGCTGCCTAAAAGATTGTATACACTCGGTTTATTTATGCAGCTCAAATCTGTTTTCATAAATTTGATATAGGCTTTGGAAACGCATAAAAATCAAAATAAAAGTCTCCCTCTTTTTATTTTTTTACTCTTAAACGTGCTGGCTTGTTACAAAGTAAAGCTGTTAGGAATGGGAACATGGCTGTAGTAGTAGTTCTTGTACTGTTGGATTGACGAGAGGACAATGATGATGATGGGAAAAGGTACAGCCGCAGCTAACATCCCATGACCACGGTTAGCTATATATATCTTGAGTTTTCCCATGTTTATAGATTATTATACACACAGATTTCTAGATTTAAGAGTTGTGTGTAGCTTGAGAAAGGTAAGTCCCACGCACGACGACACTTGTTGCCAGCGGTGCATGGGACATTCGGTAGAGAATGTTACGCATATTATTACATACCTACTACATAGGTACGTAGAGATAAATGATGAGATGAAAGTTTGTAGTACATTATATTATACAGATGTGCCGGCATACTGTGCTGCTAGAAAATGTAATAATATGAAAATTGAAACATGCTTCCCTAATGCGCGGCTTGTTTAACCGTTTCAAGGGTACTTCATTTACTTACTCTCGTACGTAACAACGGAGAGCCCCATTCCTTAAAAACACATTAAACAACATTGGTAATTGCATCTGCTTGTTCTTCACTGAGGTTTTGAAGCTCACATTTTGGAGACTCCCCACTGCAAATTCTTGAAAAGCCGGCAGGGGAACATTCTCAACAAGGCTGAAAACAAAAATCTTGTAGAATTGTATATATATTTTTTGTGTTTAGTTTGAAAACAAAACCTCTCTGCTAAACAAAAAATATGATCAAACAGGTACACTAACAAACAATTTATACACTGTGTACACCTTGTAAACATGTATTATTTCAGGCATGTGATTTATAACGGACAATCAATTATTGACTTTTGTATATTTGGTAAACGGTACAAATAAACACCATCAACTCACAATCACAGAGTCAGTCTACTTTCTGGACAACGATGTAAAATAAAAATATGTATTTCGTCGTTCGTTGTTGTTGTTTTGTGTATCTTCTGTGTACTTCCGCGCATTTAAGCAACATTGGTGCAACAAAAACTCATCACGGATTTCTCGGCAGGTCATGGCTTGAAAAAAAAATCAAGAGAAAAATCAAAGAATACCTGCATACCTGAAAAATTCCGGAAAGCCAGTTGATGTTTTGGCGATGATGTTGGAACCTCGGAATGTAAAGATTTAAGAAAAAAATAATTTCTAAGTAAATGTTTTTCGGTTTGTTACAAAGCCAAGATCCTTTCAACAACATCATCGTTGTTGCTTTTTATTGTAAAGGTGTACTTCCCTCATGCATGATGATAATGTTGGCTACACTCTCAAAACTACTGGTAATTTTAATTATCTTGTGAAGCAATAATAAAATATATTATAGGAACAATGAGACATGATTTTATGTCAGCAACAAAAAAACGTGATTGACGAAGAATGCTTTTTGGCCGTCTTTAACAAGCAAGCGTGTACTTTGAAGCAGCCAGCAAATAGTTTCAAGTTTTTTTTGTCAGCTATACAGCAGACATGCCTAAATGGACAATAGACAGATAGATATATACACACACACTCGTTATTTTTAATAAAAAAAATATGCACAGAGAGCTCTCAAATACTTTCAAAAGGCTGTAAAGTGGATGGTATTTTCCAAATAATAAATAGGCAAAGCTACCTCTACAGGTTACATTGTAATGGAATGTATAATCTCATATTTTTATCTAATTATTATGCAGTGTGCATGTGTAACGTGCATTTCACCAGAGCCAGTGGAAATCTCATCAACGCAAGCCTTTCATAAACGAATGTAGGCAACCAGATACCACTTATTTCCCTCATGCTTCATGATTTGAAGAGTCGCAGTCTGGCAGACAGCAGCAGTTTTTTTTCCTACAGAAGAGAGTCTAGCTGTGTTCCTTTATTATCCTAAAGTAGCCGTATGATGTCGTATAAAAATATTTTCTTGTCAAGTGATTGCGTAGTTTCAAAACAATCTGCAACGCAACTTTACCAGATTTTCTTGATTTCTGAATTTTCGCAACAAAAAAAAACTTGACAATATATATATGTACGCCATGAAGCGGCTTGCAATTATTTTTTATTGTTCACATTATTACACATTTATTGGCTGGACAATAACAAAGGATTAGGAATATTGCTATAATAATGTAAGTATTATATCGTATACAGTCAAGTAACATCCTCATCATCGCTATCATTAAGCAATATGACAGATGCCACTAAAAGTTAAACATATTTTGTGGTGATGGTTGTGGTGGTGGTGCAAGAAAGAAGATTATAATAAGTATATAAAAACATCGGTAAAAGAAAGAGACGTTGAAGCAATAAAGCTCCAACAAAAATTGTACGTACACAAAGAAACGAGAAAAGGAGCAAGAGAGAGAGAGAGACGATGTCTAAGAGCATGTTTTAATCTGGTAAATTGCAAGTAAGTAATGCTCACCGCGGGAGAAGAGCTGTGAATTCGACAACTGACGGATAATTCGTTAAGTGTGATGATGAAGTCGCTTTTTCTGTATATGCTTATAGACTAGAAGCCAATGATATTGTCGATAAGAAAGGGGAAAAGCAGCAAGTGTGACTATACAAAATCCTTCTTTTTTTGCATTTTTATGCTTTTATAAAAAAAATATCATAACAAGGAGATAGCACTTCGCGCACAAATTCTCTCAGCCAGTCTTTGTACTTTTATAAAATAAATATACAAAGACATTTCGCTCATTATTATTTGCACATATATTTTTTAATCTTTACCAACAACACATCACCGCGTAATCTTCATGTCATTGTAATTTAAGAACCCGTAAATCAAACAACTTCTCACTTTGCTTTGCAAAATCTCTTTTGCTTTGTTGCGTATATTTCTTGTGTGCAGCATGGCATTCCTTACAACATTGTAGAATGACATAGAGGAGACGTGGAGAGAAAGAAAATTGTGGAAAAATCCTTCTGCTTCTCTCATGGTATGGTATGTTTACAATGTGAAAAGGAGCATACATATCACCAAATAATGGCAATGTAATACAAGCACCTTGTTTTCTACATTATTCGCTGGTATGAAAGGTATATATATATTGAGACCATTGTGACGGTTGATATTCTCTCGTTTCGTTTACAAAATGATGTCCTGTGAAAAATGATAAAAGGTACAACACCTAAATGTGTGCTATGTAAATAAAACAGAAGAGCCTTGTTTATTTAGCAAAATGCACAAAGGTATATACTATACAAACAGACCCAACATATATACCTAATGCCTAATAATATGTGTCTCGAAATGGATAAAATAAGAATACAGTGAGACAATCTGTTTGTGCAAACTGTAAAGTGAAGCTCCCTTGTTGGTGGTAAAGGTTTTACATTGCCAGATGCAATCACAGATTTGATATGATACCTCTCGGTTTTTATTCATGAGGATGATGGGAAGCATGTGCGTGATGCATAGACTAGACACACAGATAGAAACTAGGAACCGGTAAAGTGCATATAAAAGATTAGATAGAATGTTGCAAAAAGAAAAATCGTTTTAAATAGCAAGAGAACGAGACAGGGTTGAGACATGGATAAAAATCTACTACTGCTGCTGCTGCTGCTGCGGCTGCTAGTAGTACACACAGCTACCGACTACCGTTTATTGGTATAAATAACCTACTTGGCAATTATTTATTTTGCCTTTTATCAGGCGTTTATGAAATGACACTTCATGATTCACGCGGCAACTTGAGCCATTGCAAAAAAAAACTAGTATATTGTTTTGTATGTTAAATCTACATTCACAACTCACAACCAATGCCAAATTTTTTGTTTAGTTCAAATAAAAGTGGCATCAGTCAAGCTGCAAATTACAAGTACACTACAAGGACAAGGGTAAATTGGTTAATAATCATTTTTACACATAAAAAAATTCGCAATTGAAGTAGGCATCTAAACTTCAAACGTATACGGCTTTAAAATGGCTAGTATAGTAATTATTGTTTTTTTATCTTGAAAATTAGAATCATGCCACGTATAAACTTAATTTATGGTGTTTGTGAAAATAATTCTGCTAGGATTCACGACTTTTTACGAAATCAAAATGCTCTCCACTATGCCAATTTATTATTGACAAGCTATTTCTGTGGCGTGTTAAATAATCCTGAAATGGAAAATGTTGCCTCATTTTAGGATTCTGATCATGATATCAATGCAATGCCTACCTAAAATAAATTCCACAAAGCAGGCAAAAGATGACTGGGTACAAACGACTTGTGAAAAAAAAACTCTCATCTTCTTTTGGGACGCATGATATCATGACATGTTTGTTGTAGAATTTGGTTTATCGGAACAACGTAATATTTGGAAGATTTTGTGGTTTAATGTTATGTAAGGAAACTTAATGTTATGGCCTATGTGTGTATGTGTGTGTGTGCGTTTTTGGTGAGATGAAGTAAAGCTAGCTAGCTAGCCCAAAGGTACCAGTTACTTTGCCAGATGAAATTGCGTGTAAAAAGGTGCATACAAAATGCCTCGCTAGGTGTACGTCGTACATGCATCTACCAAATCTGTACAAAACGCATCGCTGTTCAGCAAAATGCCTTA
>JAHZNB010003395.1:0-19885 GCA_027744295.1 Callyntrura guangdongensis
ATTGATTTTAACAGACCCACTCGGCACTCCCAGCACTAATGTGACTCTGCCTCCTTGCTGCTTTGCGAAAAAAGGTACACAAATGCATCGGCTGTATGCAAAGATCGATATTTAAAATAATTTCGGGAAAAACTATTTTCGGGGGAAATGAATACGAAAAGCGTTGAGAAAATGAAATGTTCAAAAAACATTACAAAAACACTACAGAATGGTAAATATTGAACATGTACACATGCATGAATTATTATGTTGCATGATCGAATAAAGTTTGGTTTATTTTTTTATTACGGCGGCGGCAGTAGCGATGAACAACTGAATTGACTGTTGGAAAGAATAAACATTGTGATGATGACTGGCATTACCACAGCGGTGGTGGTGGTGGTAGTAGTAGAGAGTTTTATGGGAGAAAATGCATGACAAAGAATATATTAATTTTGTTTGAACACTCGAGAGTTAGACAGTTTACCTGACTAATTGTCATAATAGCCAGGGTATATGCAGTACAAGCACGCTCTAATGTTAGTTTGTTTTTCTACTAGGTAACGAACATTTTCCGTGAGGTTGCTAAATTTCTGTTGGAAAGTTGGATCGAGAACTCCAAATGCCCTGATGGAACGAGCGGTGGAATTTTGGGTTTTAGTATTTTTATGAGCACGCTTACAAGTTTTAGGAAGATCATCATCATCATCAGACTGATCCGTAGCATGAAAGTAAAATACACGTCATTCATAAAGGTCATTGGTCTACTTTGTGACAAGCAAAAAAAACGCGATCAATGATTGCAAATTTTGGCGTATTTTAAAGTTGCCTAACAGAGAATGAGAAGTTTTTTTCGCAGGGGAAATTTGCACCGTAAGGTTTCTGAGAACAAGATTAGAGCGATGATAACAATAAGGACCGTACCTGTGAACCATTTTAAGTTTTAGAGAATCATCTGATGAAATTCTGTGCATAATCCGTTCAATCTAAATCAGTACATATAATCATCATGACCGGTGCCGTAAATAGTCTCTTGACATCGTGGCAGCGTTCATAGAGAGATGTGTAATAAGGAAGATTAGACAGAGATAATTACGTAAGGTTAAATGGATGACCTGTCACGTTTTCAAAGGAAAGTACTCATCAGTCACAATTAATCGCGCACTTTGATCATCATCGGCCTAACCAGAGTACAATACGTTTTCGTGAGCTATGTAAGAAGAACACCGAGCAGCAACGACTTTATTAATATAGTCGTGGATTTTATCTATTACGCCAGCAGTGGTAATAGCAGCATTGCATACAACATCAGAGCTCACCTGCCATACATTTTAAAATGAGAATGGTTTTGATTCGAACTAGATACAAGTGAGGGGAGGCAAATAGACACGGAGGAAAAATCAAGCCGTCAAGCTGAGATATGCATATACTCAGGACTCCTGAGACAGGAGCCTATAGAAAGCTGCTCCGCGTCATTAAAATTGTAGCACAAAATAATATGATGTGATGTGTGTGTGCTTGCGATCGCGATCACTTTCGCGCACACCAATACGCAAATATTAGGTATATTTTCACGAGACGAAAAAAAATCGAATAAAAAGGGAGTGGTGGTGACTGGCTCATTGGATTTGGACTATTTTGTTGAAATCGTATTCATCGGCAAAAATCGAACAACCCTCTCCACTACTGCTGCTCTACTGTACTGACTGTACTACTAACTCTCTCGATATGCAGCTTTAAAAATTTCTTTATTGTTTTCTACTTCTGTCATCTTCTCTCTCCTCCTCCCCCTTCCTCTTTGTAATGCAATACCGGTACTGTACTTTAACTGTACACGTACAAAGAGGTAAGTGCAGTAGTAGTCACACACAATTTGAAAGGTAAACATGTTTGCAGAAAAGTTGCGCAAACGATGCTTATCTCCTCCGTCACGTACATTTCTAATTGAGTTGATGGTGGATTAATGTAGAAATAGCAGAGGAAAGCGAGATTTGCACAAGAAGCGGAGTAGTGTTGTTGGGTAAGCAATACGACTATATGACTGCCTACAGCTTTAAAATCTTCCCAATTTCGAGTAATTGTACCCTTCAGCACCATTTCAAACCGCATTTCAGATCAAATTTCAAATTGGTTTTATTGTAGGATGCGTAACTAGATATACATGTATTTGGGTAGTAGAGCCCCACAAGACAAAGTACACCGACACCAATAGTCACGTTTGCATACTTGTGCATCGCATGTAGGTGTGCAGTGAGTGCTCCTTTTGTACTGTCAAAGAAAATAAATGAAAAGTCGTCAGTCTTCAGTTTCAAGCACACACGCACATTGCCTGGGAAAATCACTTCTCCCGAAAAAACTATTGTAATGCCCAAAAAAGAGTGTGCAAGAGGTACAAAGACGATTGTCCTTTGTCGTGACTGGAAGTCGTTAGGACACCAAATGCTCCCCTTTATGCCCATGTATATACGTAGGTAATAATAATAATTGCTAATAATAAACGTACCATGCATTTTTTGCAACCCATCATCCCCCACCCTTTTCCTTCCATTTATATTTTATAAAAGCGTCACTACCAACTGTGAGTGCAAACTTTGTGTTTGTCGATAAACCAGCTGGGCTATACTTGGCGGCGGCGACGGCGATGTCGTACCGCGAATGTCCTTTATATCAAGTAGTTAATCATGAGAACGGATGCATGCCCTCTTTCCCTACTCCAGTTTCTCTCCAGAGGGAACAACCAAGAACGGAAACAGGACAGATTGTCATGTTGTCAATCAAGTGGTAGTAAATCGAAGGAAAATGGCACACCTGAGTTAACGTGTCTCTCTCACCAAACAAAACGGCTACATAGTACAATACTATTTGAAGTACAGTTTAGATGATTGTCTCGCAGTAACGTACTTGTGGTGACTTGGAAGTTGATTAGAGTGCCACACTGAATTATGTACGCTATCATGACAAAATAAAGATAGATCAGCAGTATGTTTCCCTGATGTTGTAACATGACCATAATGCCAAAAGAAAATGAGGGAAACACATACAACACATGAACACGCTCGATTAAAAAGCAACTAGAGCTTGTAATATGGCATGACAAAGAAAATGACAGAATTACAAATGCAGCTGTTTGTAGAGTTACAAATTGTGCCACTCGGTCTGTCTCCATCTCTCCTTTGCTTGTCTGGGTCATCTGCAGGGCAGTGCAATGCCAATGAATAAAAATCAAGCTAAAAATATTACTCCAAAGTCGTTGTGTAATAATCAGCATCGCAGTAACACAGTCCACAATTGTGTGACATTGGTCCAGTAAAGGGCATACAAATAAAGAAGAGCGGGAGAGCGAATGTGTGTATGTGCACAGCTGGATATTCAATTAAATTAAGAATGATTAGCTGCACAATGTCACCATCAAAGGGCGAAAAAAGTACACATAATTAAACTTGTTTTTGGATCTAACAGTCCCGTCGTCTCTTCAGCAGACGTGGAGAGAGACACGCTTTTTTTCTTTGGACGGACAAATGTGTATGTATAGTAAATTAGCCAGTCATTATTTTAAAATGCACAGGGAACAGCAGGATGCCAGGAATAAACATGATGGATAAATATCTTGATCATTGGAGCGGATTAAGGCACCTCACAGGGAGAACCACAGGGACAATACGTCTTTAACGAGGGAGAGAGGGGGAGGAATCTAAAGGAATTCTTCTTACACCCGTGCGAAAATAGTGTACCTACTCCGCCAACCTGTGCATCCACCCCTGCGTCCCGCTCTCGCTTGCTTGACTACTGTTTTAAAACCGTACACAATAGTACGCGCACTTACATTCTGAGAATGGTGACGGCTGGCTCTCTGAGGAAGCAGAAAGAACGACTTTTATTTTCAATTTTCAAGGCAAGCTTTTGACACATGGTGGGTAGGTAGTCACAATTCAATTTATTTTTCAGCTCATTAAACAAGTTTCATTTGACAGATCGACATGCTCGATTGTTGTTGTTGGAGGGAATATAATGCAAGGTGGGTAGGCAGAGAGATAATATTATGCCAAAGGTACGCTAACACACATACGGGACGAAGGCAGGATGTGACATTGACTGGGCTTGACGCCGTAGAATTATTGTGCATACTTTTAGAATCGCATTTAAACTGAAGCTATGTAGTTCCCGTCCCATTGCACTGTGCTGGTAAGGTAATAGGTTCTCACGATTGACGAAGGTGACAAAAAGTGACAGACATGCCAATGAGTCAGTTGACATTCCGCTGGTTAAAAGGACATAGTTTCTGGCTTGATTGAAGCGGTAATGGCAATAAAGATAACAATAATAATAATAATTTCACAACTTTGTACGTCTTATTTGGGAGTAAAGTCAGACGAGCGCTTGAAGGAAGAAAGGCAGATCGTGGGATAACAATAATAAAATGAATCACGACAACAAATGCCTGCGCTTTTTTGTACCAGTACCACCACCGTCGTTGTCGTCGTCGTCACCGCCTTCGTAATAAAATCGTTGAAGCGGAGCAGTTGTGCGTTTTCTTTTATGAACGTTTTTTTATTTTTGAAATGCTTTAAAAGCTGTCCACATTTGGCTACTCTCTTTTTGCCTTCATTTCCTGATCATGTTGTCGTATCCTAAATCCTAATGATTACGGGTATGACTATGACTATGCTGGCCACACAGTGACCAACAAGTATACCTACAAAGACGGGTGTGTGTGGTAGTAGTGACCACACTCTGACTTGACTACCAATTGGGTACGCTTCCTCTCTCTACCTCACAGGAAGATTGCATGGTACAATTAAATGGTAAAGGGACGAAATTGCCATAAATATAAAACCAGAGAGTGTCAATAAATTGTCTCACTGGCACTCCAATCCACTTGGCACCACTTGATTCCATTCTTGACCAAAACTGTACCCCTAATTACTCCTATCCCAGCATAATTTGCATTTCGAGCTACCTGTCTGTAAAGGACAGGGATAAAACGTTGCTTTCGTGCCACTTCACTTCCTTATCCCTAACCCAACCTACTATTGTAATTTTACACTCTCTTAAAACTCAAGAAGAGATACAAGTTCAATGTTAAAATAAAACTTGTCAAGACTATCAATGCTTTGATAAAAAGAACACAAAAAAATAATGCAGGTTTTATTGTGGTTGCCACTCGTAAATCTTTGCATCTCAGTAAAACTGTCGTCCTTCTTATATTAATGCCCTCCTCTAAATTTTTATGTTAGATTACATAAAACTCGGCGTTGTTATTCATTTATTTTTGGGATAGTCCTGTGGCAAATAAAAATTATGCACCTATTAAGAATAATATGCACCTGGTTATAGATTTCGTGAAGAGAACATCTCAACTCGTAAATAATATGTATACATATTTTCTAATACATTTTGATCTACAACTACTCTTAATACCACCACTCCTCTGACTGTTCATGTTCCACCCCTGCATTTATCATCATCCCCATGATCGTCATCGTCATTAACAATCAACAGCTTTAAAGTCATTAACAATTACAACCGTATCACGCAACGCTCGAATTCTTCGATGATGCAACAAAACAGCCAAGACGACCACAACAGCCAGCGGCAGCGGTGCTGGTGCTATAAGAAGTGCTGTATAATGATTACTCTCGTTCGTTGCCCATCCGTGTCCGGCAAAAATGTATTTCGTACGGCTTGGCCATTTTCAACTCCTCTCAATCTCAACACGACACACAGGTTATTGTTGAAAATGTTGTTATCCTGCATACAGCCTGTCAACAACGCAAACTACACACAGACAGACACACACTGCATCATTTCGTGCTCGTTGTTGACGTGGAACATGATATTGTTATCGAACGTGGGAAGGGAAGTGCACGTAAGTTCATGCTTGTGAGTGTGTGGTAAAAAATGAATTCCGAGAGAGATACCGAGAGACTGGCTCTGAGAGAGATGACAACGTGATGACGATTAATGCTGTCCGTGTTGCATCGTCGTACGTATAACTCTTGTCAGGGTAAGGATTTTTGACGGAGAGCACAACTGCACACAACCTACACTCCCTTCACTGCCGGTTCTGGCATTCCTCCTGTCCGCCGGTAACATGGACGCGGCGACGCTGCTGGGGAGGAATGACCGCAAAAAGTGAGGGTCCAACAAAGGCGAATGGCAGGTACAGAATGTCGAATGCCATTATAGTAACAAACTATTACAACGTAGCAAAAAGTAGCCGTGAAGTGGCCTGCTTGTCCATCGAATCCATTGCATCATCCCCAGCATCTCTCCTTTTTCATCCTCATGTAAGGTCAGTACCGTACAAATATTCAACATATGACACAATAAAACAAACAAAAAATTACCTACACCCACGTTCCTTCTAACGAGCAAACTTTTGTTCGTCTCATTGTCATCCATCTACCCTTCAAATCCATACATGTATACTTACGTGTAATAACGATGGTTTTAATTTTTTAAACAATTCTCAATCAACGGAAGCGTTTTAAACAGCGGTCATTGTCACAAAAGGAACAAAAAAATACTCGATGATTTGGTTTTATCGCGATATTATGCTTCGATAGGTTCTAACGATTATCATTAGCGCGATATTATGGTAAGCTGTAATCATTGTGCGTGTTTTAGCCAATCTGTTAGGTGTGTATGCCCTTACACGGGGGTGCACTTTTATTTCGTTCCTCTTTCGACAGTTCCTTGGGATCCCAAATCTAGCGACGACAAGACGACGAAGATTCTGATATCTACCAAAATATCTTAAGCGAGTTGCCACATATAATAAGCATTACACGAATAACACAGTGAAATGGCTACACAACAATAATGTACAAGCTTCAGATAATTTACGACAAGGCAAGCCCTATTTATCCATATCCTGAAAGTTGTAAAGATTTTTAGTATTTTACTATGGAGTGGCGTGTAAAAAAAATGATGACGATGCTGTGATGATAAATGTGGTGCATGCGCTGTTTTCCTCTCTACCTTTCTGCCTCACGCCTTCTCTCTGTTTCTCCGTCTGCACGCGTACTTATACTACTACATTTTCAACAGCCAACGATGCAACGGCAAATTAATAACGGTAACAACGGTATTATTGACAGCCCGTGTCCGTCCATCCACCACCACCGCAGACTTTTATGGTTTTTGTGTGTTCCTCAAAAATTACGGTCATAAAAATGCGGACAAAAAAGCCGTCGAAAAATACCTAGTTCTACATTACATGCATATATGTGTTCGCGCTTTTTTTAAAACATTTCATCGGGTTTCTGTGTCGAAAAACTTGAATGGGTACATAAATATTATTAATAAAATATTATCTTTTAACTATTTCTCTGTCTACATTTACATAGGTCCATTCGTGCGCCTCATTACTTACTACTTTACAGGGCATATTTTTCAAAGTTTTCAGCATTGATATGCTTTTTCAGCATTTTTTTTTCTTTCTTTATTGCACATTGCACTGACACCGTTCCGGCTGGCTGCACTTGCACTTCTATAATATATTTCTACGGTTGCTGTTGCAGCTCCTAGCAATTTGTACACACTTTTGCAGAAGTTTGCAATTTTTATAAATATACGACAGAATGGGTATTAATATAGCATAGCATTTTTTTGTCGAAGATAACATGTTCTTTGTCGTATTTGTTACATTAATGCTCAATATGTGCTTTACCATTACTACAACCAACTCTCTCTCTCCCTCTCTTTCCATTACATTATTTTACGACCACTTAGTGTTCATTCGTGTTTGTAAAATGTAAACGTGTATACGTTTTTGCCTACAAGCCATGATGCTATTATGTTGCTGCTGCTATTGTACAATTTTATATTGCCAGCCGACATTGCAATTTTTTGCCAATATGCCAACTGCGTAAAATTTCAAAGCGCGTTCTTGTTCTACCATTATTACAACACTGGGCTCTCTCTCTCTCTCTCTACATATTATGAGCATGCATACGCTTTTTTATTTAACGTACAACAATGTGTACCTGTTAATTCAACAATGGACAACAAATAACTATCTTTTGTTGCATTACAGAGTACACAATTTACCGGTGTTGCTAGAACGTTAAAATATGTTTTTTTCTGCTCGTTTTGCTGAACAAAAGTGAACAAGGGAAAAAAATGCTGAGCTGTGTGTGTGTATTTTTCTGCTGTTACCATTATGACGGTATTCTATTGGATAACTAGTTAAAAAATAATATTGAAATGATGCCGATGAGTCCGCGACGACAAGGATGAGGGTGACGGAGTTAATTGCAATAAAAAATTAACTCATTTTTGTAACAAAATAGTTAACTGCCTTTACAAATTGTCTATACCTTCTTCCCACGGCTCGGCTTTGAGATTTTGACAATTTCGACTACAAATGTAGAAAGGGGCGATAAAATTGGCGCATTTTGACAAAAGGCAATGGAACCAATTTTTGTTGTTGTTGATATATTCGAGCTATTCTTGCGAGAGACTTCCTTAATCTTAAGGGCGGCCTGGCTTGTCGAGGACTCTTATGCCACTTGACTCACGATAATGGCTGATAAGAACATGTATTCACACAGGATAATCAAGCAAGACCAAGGTAGAACAAAATGAGATCCCAAAATTTTGGCATTTCTGCTGCTTGCCAATTTTATTTTAGCAGTAGCAGTGGTAGTAGTACTTGGTATTATATCACATCACGACAATGTCCTGGTCTTGTCAATTTTCATCAGAATCGTCATCGTCATCATCACCATCGACATCATCACCATCGACATCACAATATGCAAATTTTCGCAACATTGCATTCTCGAAAACTGACCCAAGGTCAGTATAATGGCACGCCGTCATCATCAATCAACAAAGAAGCCTCCTTGCAAGTGGCGCGATTGCAGAAAGGAAAAAATAGTATTTTCGTTTTGATTGCCACTGTTTTTATTGTTTTCTAAAGAGGATGAGTCATGCTATTTATACAACAATATTTAATATTATTATTGCTTGTGCACGACGTATCAATGATAATGCGAAAAAAATATAAGTGGAATAGGTGAAATCCCATTATTGTTTTTTTATTGCATTACCTTTGATGATGACGTTGATGATGAGTTTGTATGATGCTATTTAATAACAGCAAATTACAGCAACACAATACTATATACACAGGGAATTTTGCACGATTGCACACCCATATATATCGGTACTGAATAGGGTGTTTGGTATTTTAGCTATTGTTGTTGTTGGCGTTAACCTGTCTGTCATATTGCAGTAACTGCACACTTAACAGTTCACCGTTGACCGATAACAGCAACAGCTCAGCAGAAAAAAAGTTATAATGTAATAATTTAATAATAATAATAACAAGCAGTGTGCAACTTTAAGGCTTCTTTATTTGCACGTAGACACAACACTACCCGAAAGGCAGCCAGTGCTCACTTGGCCAGTGTGCGAGACGACGGCAACAAAACAAAATCAAAGAAAAAAGTGTGAAAGGGCGAGTATAAGCGGAATTATAACGACGACGATGTTCCCTTCTTGGCATTGTAATCGCTTCATCTGGGTGAGGAAACCAAGTAATTTGCATTATTCCAAATTCCAATTATGATTGTTATGTGATCTGATCACTGATCAGGATCCGTCAGCATCGTGGTGGATAGCGTCATAGGTCGTATTTACATAACATGTGAGAGCGGGAGAGAGAGAGAGAGATGAAAATGGCTCGTTCATCATAAAATGCAAAAAAATGCAAAGGTGGTGCATGCATTGTTAGTCAGATTGAAGGCTTCACGATAATAAGTAATCTACGTCATCACCAATCTATGAGGCAATTATGATTTTTTTTATTGAATATTATAATATGATATGTAAAGAGGCAAAATGGCAAAAGTCGAGTCATCAGTAGTGAGAAAATGTCAAGCAAATCGGCTTATTTTTTGTTTTCATTTTTCAGGTATTCGTCCCCTCTTTTGGTGTCTTGGGAGTTGAGAACACACTTCCAAACAAATAATGAATATAAAAGACAGTGACCGATTTTTTAAATGGGGTCATTTAAAAAGCAGAGAAGGGTCTCTTCTTCACAGACAGACAGAGATCACGTGATAATCATATTGCACAGAGCATTATTTGCTAATATGAATAAAATAATGTGCTGATGAAGTGGATTTACTAGTTATTGGTAAGTGCCTCCTCGACATTTTTGGCAAAAACTAATTTCCATTTAGTGGCTGTGGGGTTTTTCTGGACTACTTCAGTAGCCACTCATTTCTCACAGAGAGGATAATATAATGAAATTGAAATGCCAAGTGAAGTAATAACAAGTTGCTTCAAGAGCTAAATTGTTTCAAGTACTAGTACAAATGATAAGCAGTGTCAAACAGTAAAATTAAAAGATAATAATAATTACTCCTTTACCCCGCAGATATATTGGAAATTGACCACTTGAGCTTGACTGCTGTTTTAATTCAACTTCAGGAACCGGATTTGGACGGGTTAAATATGCACTCAGCTTCAAGAAAATTAAATGTAGCCATTTATGAGGATAAGCAATCAGCTTTTAAAACACCCTTGTCTCCCTTTGTGATTAATTACTAATGTATTTAATGCTGCAAAATTTTCCACACTATTACCACCGAATTGTACCAAAGATACGCGCCATTTGGTAGACTTGTGTAAATTTGAATTACGCTGTTAGCTACTGTTGCCGAAAAGTTTTATAAAAGTGCATTATTTTTTTAACCTAATGATTGATATAAGTAATAATAACTAATAACAGAGCCTAGTACACAATATAACATTGCGGCGTAGTGATGAATACCCCCATAGCGCACCAGCGGCATGTTCAGGGTACGTTCTCTGCATACAAAGCAGAAAAGAAAAGAGATTAAAAAAATTAACAAAATAATAATTAGTACCTACTATAATTTGTCTAACGTTACTCTACGCAGTACTTCTTTTGTTTGTGGGTGCCCATGCAATAATAATAACAATGCAAAATATAAAGTTGGTTTTTTCTTACAAGCTCTTTCATCTCCTCCCCTATTACCACGACACGGTATATGAGGCTGAAGAGAAGAGTACACAGACAAATTCTAGTCATTAAAAACATTTTACTATTTGCTGAGTATTATACCTTGCAAAGAGTGCAAGGCTATTTGGCTAGCTTGTCTGTCAAGTATTGGTTCATCTGGTTATTAGGGCATGCATACAAGCCACACATAACAAAACATTTTGCGTGAAACTCCTTCTGACTGCCTCCTGTGCACAGCTAATATTTTCGCACATATCAAGAGAGAATATAGAAGTACCCAAATTGAAAGGAATGATACGTTTAATGTAAAAAAAATAAACGGGATTAACTAAATAGTGATTATAATCATTATTAATGGCATTTCGATACTAGCAGTGCAACCCTTTGCGTATAATGACGATGATGAATATTGCCAGGCATGTGTGTAGTAGTGCCACCACTGTAAAGAGCATATAAAGAGATCACCAGATAAGGGACTTGATTCAAAAGGCTATCTTTCTGCTTGTGGGTCTCTCTGTCTTTACAAATGTGCAAGTAAACTGCGTGAAAACCTTTTCTTCTTTGAAGGACCATCTTCACTTTCTAAACGGTTCAGTGTACGAATGTAACCGTAACGAAATATCGTACAGCTCGTCTTGGTGCATTTTAATTCCCTCACACAAACTTTTTTTTCAATGTGCCTCTCTGCTGACGACGGAGGATTTGAATGAAGACGGTTATCTGTTTTTGGTCTAGAGTCTAGACCCTATAGAAGCACCCGAGAATATACACTCGAATAATAAGCTTGGATTCTCTCGGCAACAATGTGTAAGGGTGTAATGTAAGGGTAGGCTTTGATAATATTATAATCATAACAATGGAAGTAGTTATAATGAATGGCTGCAGTTGTCTTCTCTTTTGTTTCATCATCACCTCCCCACAGTATTATACACGCGGAATATTCTGCGTGTTACTATTTTGCCAACCGTCTCCCCCTCAGTAGAACATTTTGGATATTTTCTATTTTTTCTTACTAAACACCTTCTAATAACTTGATACACATGCTCTGTGTAACAAAACCTTCGAAAAGGTTTTTTTTTATTGTTTTGTCCCAATTGTAAAAATATATAAGCCTTTCCGTGAACGTTGCTTTTCCAATTTTCCTTCATTTTTTTCACCATTTTACAATAGCAGAGAGGAAGGAATAGAGACAACAACAGCAGTATTAGCACCAAAGTACTTACCACTACAGTCTCAACCCCTTCTTTCGATATCATTTCAACGCGTAGTTTTTTTTTGTTTGATTCATTCAAATAAAATCCCATTATTTTTCGAGTGTAAACCACCCTTTTCCTGGTATCAATAAGAACAACAGCATGAAATGATAATCCCTTAAACAGACACAGCCATTTTTTTGAAATGACAAAATAAGAACCCAGTAGAGAACCTTATTTCCTTTGAAAAACACACATAAGCATCTTATATATTTCTACAATAGTAACATTTTTCTTGAGAAAAAATAGAAAAAAATGTAATAAACAATAATTAGTGGAAAAATGGGAGACAGTGATCGTACTCGGAAAGGATGATTAGGGAGAAGCTTATGACGACGATGATATAGTCTCAAGTACAATACAAGTACCTTATGAAAACAATCGGGCTCTCGGGCCCTCTTTATTTTTAAACAATCCACACTCGTCTACGTGAATATATTATACTCGCCGCTGTTCGCGCGCGCCAACTCCGTTGCGCATAATTTTTATTTGGATGTGTTTGCAAATTACGAACATTACAGTTGTCGTCTTTGTAGTTTTGTGTGTTTGTGCATATTTTCGCCATTAGTATGCAAATGTATAATTCTTTCTGTCTGGCTACTTTTGCATTCCTTGTCGTTGCGTTGTGTATCATTGAAATATTTTCCTTTACGAATAATTCAGTTTTTGGTGTGTCTTTCAGTCAACATACACAAACGTACGCGCTGTTTTTTTTTCGTTTTTGGTGGGGCTTTGGCCATTGTCATTTCTTTTGTTACATTTAAAGGGAGACTTGATCAACTACTTTATCCAATTTAGAGTATCGCGAGAGAAAAAAAGACGTTTAATCACGGAACGAATACTAAATAATTTTTGTATGAAATTTAGCCATTATTTATGACTGTGCAGGTTTGACGATATTACCAGAGACTCGAGACAGGTGAGTCAGGTGAGACAGCTCTAACCAGCAGCAGCAGGGTGTCGAGTTGTCCAACAACAACCCTTACCAACATTCCTCCACTGTATAATGTAACACGGTCATTTTATTGACAAACGTATGTATAAAATGAAAATAATAACGTAACAAGATGATGATGCTACCTAACAATTGAAAAATTACACGGTATAATAATATGTATGTATGCATAATAACAGCAACTAACACGATGTACAAAATGTAACACTGCTTTGTGGAATATAATATTATGCGTGTTTGATTTGATTCCGTGTCTTATTGAACGTTTGCATGCATGCAGCAGGCAAACTCACACTACATCACTCAGTACCCAGCACATAGTGCTCTGATTATTTTTTTGTTGGCTTTTTTAGAATCACTGAAATCTTTCTATCAGAGCAAAATTTATTTCAGTATCGATTCCTAAGTGCATTGTATGCAAGCAGTGTAATTACAAAGTGCCGAAAGCGATGATCTCCCAAAAAAAAATCAAAATTGCAATCGATACCCCAAAAGCATGGGGAAAAGATAACAATTGATATTGGGGCAAAGATATTTGACACTAATTAAGGCACAACCATGCCATTATTTTACGAAACGCTGCTGCCGTATATAAATATGACCAGTAGGTGTAGGTCAATCAATCATTCCATACAGTCCCCCAGATATCGTTTGCTACAACATAACTTTTTTTTTGTCTGCGAAACAAACTCTGATGATGGCAGTGCGGTGGTGGAAGGAGAGGGAGATTGTGCAATACAACAACGAGCTAGAAGAAATGCTAGAGAGTGAGAGCTATAATGGCTGTGTAAAGTAATGATAATAATAATCAGCAGCAGAGCAGCTGTGGTGTAAATGTCTCCTCTTGTCGTAGTCGTCGGCGACCCTGTTTTCAAGCCAATAAGCGAAGCGAGATTGAGATGAGTTATTGTGAAAATGAGACCAGGTAGATATATAGACGCGACATTACTGTTTGTACTTGTTATGGAATGAGAATGATTATGATTATCAACGGCAGGTACAAAACGATTAGCTTAGGCGAACGAGATGTAGTCAGTGCGTGGAATAATGACAATAACGATATCATTAGTTTAAACGATCGTCAAAAAAGTGTTTTTTTGTAAATTTGTAAAAAAAACGTGGGGTGAGAGTTTACTTGAAAATAATTGAAAATCGCAATTTACAAGGCACGCTAAACGACAAAAGAGTGATAGTGGTTATGATGATGATGACGGATAAAGATGTCAATGTATTTGCCCAAAAATGATACAACACCTTGAATCCATTTTTCTCGTTTTTGTCTCTTCTCAATAGCTGCGTTTTGGAGAGTAGTAAGTTTTATGCTGAAAATGGAAGGTGATACACGCTACGCAGGACAAGTAGAGAGAGAGAGATGTAATTATTTCGTGTAAGGTAACCAACGATAAAAAGAAACTTCAATTTTCTCAACAACACTCGGTTAAACTGATGATTGAGCAACTTTTATGAGTCGGCAAATTTGAAGACTTGAATTGCCAAAAGAAAGCTTTCCAGGTTGATGTTCGTCCGTTTTTACATTTTACATGGTTTGTAGTGTCGTGTCTTTCGCCAGCCAATTATTTCGGTAATGCTACTGCTATGAAACGGTAAGTTTTTTTATGTAAATGGTTAAATGCAGGGGCATATTGCGGCAAGACGTGACAAGCTGTGTGTAGCTTTTTTCCTAATGAAACGACTTCCCTTCTCAAATTCGTGGCACTATTACCATTATTACGCTCTCTATGTACATTTTCTGTAAGTGTAAAAGTTTGTCGGAAGGGAGTTTCAAGAGAAATTTGTGATAAAAACAACAAAGAAATTGACTTACCGAAAAAGGCTTGTGATCCCCACTAATTTACTTCCTTTTCCTTTAGAAATAGATTGGAAGTTTGTGCGCGCACGTTTACTGTTCACGTTCAAATGAGAGAGAGAGAGAGAGAGGTCAACGTTTTCTAACGTATCGTACGTATATTTTCCCACTACAAGAATAAACAAAATTACAACAATAAAGCGACTTTGTATAAATTTGTATTGTTGTTTTGTACAAGATGTGATCCAAAAGGAAAAAAATGACAAAAAAATGTCAAGTGGCACTACTACAAAAAGGACAATATTATGGTACACCTTACCGGATAGACGTCTAGTTGGACACTGAAGTGGGAACAGGGACAGAGGACAGGTTTTCTATATGGTAAGGTAAGTACAAAACCAAAACCCCACTCTAAACAATGATGCACATAAAAACGCAGCCGTGTAGTAGAGTTGCGGCAGTAGTAATGCAAAAGGTAATCATGCAAGCGAGGTAGGTACATTCCTTTACAATATAGTAACTGACTCGCTGTCTGTTTGTAAGGTAACCTGAGAGCTCACAGTGGGAAAGAGAAGCAGAGCAGCAGACAAAGTTTATTTTATTATATTGTTGGGGAGCATGTACATATAAAGCGAGTATAAAACGATAATGAATGTGTCTTTAGGTACACAGGTGAGTTGATGTGAACACCAAATAACATATTTGATGTCTATGCTGAAAGATGCTTACATTCTCGCAGGAAACTTACACGCAGGCTTTTTTAGCTTGCACATAAAATGCGAAAAAAATCATGTACTTGTAGACGTGCACATAATAACACGCCAGCGTATAATGCAGGTAGACATACCTTAAATGAAAAAAATGTAGGTTTAGTTTGATGTGCACATAATATTGTAAAATGATACACACAAACGCATTTTAGGGAATAAGGAAACTCATTTACGAGGTGTTCTGGTGGTGATGCTGGTGTGTTGAGGAGAAGGAGGAGACTGATATGATGAGGAGAGCGATGATGATAGAACAGGATAATCGTAATGATAATAGTAAAGGTATGCTATCGATGTATCATATACACGCGTGTGTTTCAACAATCAGAATTCAGACGAGTTGAGGGAGTAGTAGTGGTAGTAGCATCAAAGGGGAAAAGGAGAGTAATATAATGCAGCTATCTCTCTCGCAATTTGATTTATTTGTAGGAATGCTCCCCACAATCACGCTGCAGAGGGATTTCTATGTTGTTTTTGTGCTTGTGGTAGCTTGGCAGAAATGCATTTTTAAGTCCGCAGAAAGGTAGAAAGAAATTTATTACTACTATGATTTCTAAATGTGTGAATATGAATATATTTGGTCATTGCTGGCTGTGGCTACATTGCATGGTTTTACTTGCCTTTGTGTAATACTAATTTCAAGACGCACATTTTTTAAAAGTTAAGTTAAGGCGTTGGGCTTATTTTCACCGTACTATATTTACTATATTTTAAAATAAATCAATACACTAAAGCGCATAAGATGCATGTGCTGTTTTCGAACGAGATATGACTAGTATTATCGGCAGCAGGGTAGATAGGGAAAGGAATTGCTTTATTATATGCAAAAATGAGTATTTCTCGATTGAACTTTTAAATCCATCGTTACGACTATCTCATTTCTTTGTTCAAAATTCGTTCCAAATATTTTACTGTGTAAATGTACTGGCAATAAATAGAATAACGAGGAAGTCGCCCATGATGGGTGAAAAGAATGTTAATACACACGTATGTTCATGTCACGTGCTTATTAAAAGCCGAGTTTGGTTAAAGGTATGTAATGTTGATAATAATATAAAAATGAATTAGGGAATATCAAAACAGGTAACCCAATATATTCTGGAAATAAGCGATATTTCGACGCCACCGTTATAATTACATATTATTAAATTCTTCGGTTTACCTAAGTAGATCTTTATCTTTCGTTTAATTCTATTTACAGAAGATATAAATCAAAGTTGAAATATGCGTCCTGTGTGACACATTAGAATTTCTTTTTCATTATATCATTCATGTGTAGGTGGATGTAATTCATAATCTGAGTATGTGTTATATTTTTAAGTTTCCCTGAGTATCATCATTCATCAAGTTAATCGTCAGAACATGTACACTACGATGAGCGCTAAGGAGTACTTTTGTCAAGATGAGTGAACACGGAACCTCCGTGTCATTGCCTTATTATGGTAAATGCCCGTCAATAATCCGACACATTCAATTCTCTGAAATGATGGACGGTGGACTATTCATGTCAACATTATGATTATGCATTTGGGGGAATAAGGAAGCTTCAACTTTGTGAGCTCAAAAATTGCTCTTGATGTATGGCATTGACCTGTTAAATTACGGTAAAAAGTCCATTTACATTTTGAATCATAATTACTCTCTGCCCTTTTTGCATTTGTTCCTCCACCTCCTCGTGTTTTAAATACCGTATACGTTCAGTAGTCAAGTGGTGGTCTAATCGGAAAAACGTTAATTAAGAAACTCGGTGGCGTTGTCCCCTTATATCTTCCATGACGTTTACGTCTTTTTAGCTATTTTAATAGCATATGTATGTTCATTTCTGTTACCCATTTTTTGACGGCGAGAAAAGACGTAAATCTTACAGGGACGGTGCGAATTTCTTCCTTTCTTCCTTATTGTCAGCATGACAGAAAATGAAATTGGAACGTGTCCTTCGACCAATCCGAATGGGTATCTGTTAGCTTCTGTTCGCAATACGTAATAAAACAGTATTTAGTATCTGGACCGTGAGACCTACTGCGAAAAACAATTTTTCGGGGCATTAACTCTTCTACTCCCCACCCACCCAGTCCATAAATGGCTAACATGGTAGAATCACCGTTAAAAATGCATGTACTAACATACAATAATTTTTTATTATTATCTTCACACGATTTAAGAACATACAACAAACGAATTAAAATAACATAACATCCGGGTACAAGATATTGCATTTGAATAGGAACAATATTTTATAGTTTATGTAATAAAGGTATAATATATTTTTTTCTACCCCAACGAATGTTGAGAGCGTTAGGTGGAATTTGTGTCTACCAACTCGTCATCAAGTACACGTAATTGAATTTACATACATATCGCACAGACAACGAGAAGTGGTATNTATGTAATAAAGGTATAATATATTTTTTTCTACCCCAACGAATGTTGAGAGCGTTAGGTGGAATTTGTGTCTACCAACTCGTCATCAAGTACACGTAATTGAATTTACATACATTCGCACAGACAACGACAAGTGGTATGAATTTATTTTACAGTAATTTTTTTTCAAAAGTTTGCTGAAATTGTCATTCTCAGGAAAGCTGCAGCCAAAATTAATCCTAGACCAAAAGAATTTTCAACGGTAGAGGCCGAGCCGTGGGCAGTTGAATTGCTGGTGGAATTTCCAGTTAATTTTCCTGTAAAACAAAACAATTTCAATGCACTACAAATTCAGCGTATTTTACAAAGCGACAAATGAACAACCATTAAAAATGTTAATTACCTGAGTTTGCGTTTGGCTCACTCTCTGGCTCCGGCTCTGGTTGCGAGAACCCGTACTTGTCATTATCCCCCAAACTCAATTGTTTTCCCTGGCGATCCCCGGCAGCAGTTGCATTTGCTACTCCTTCAGGTTCTGCGGCAACATCGTCTTCGCAGTCATCCTCCTCCGGTTTGCCTGTACTAAGTCTTTGTTCCTGCTTGACTCGCCGATGAGGACGTCGGGGCTGGGGTTGACGAAGGTGGGGACGATGATGAAGGAGGTTCTGCAGTGGTCAAATTTATCGTCGTTTGCACTGACAAGGTTGCAGCTGCCGCTGTGGAAGTAATATTTGTCCCATTGTTTGCTGCAGCACATAAAATGGATAAATGCAGTACCACCAGAGACACCACCAAACTAAAAATATTTCTGGTGCACAACATTTTTTAATATAATTTTTATCCAAAAAAATAGATCAACAACAAAACTCGAGTTGTAACTTTCCTCTAGGGCGTTGGTCACTTCCACAAGCACTAGCTACCAACAAATGACGATGATTACAGTCTTTCCAAGGAACAACTTATTAACTCTAAATGGTAATGATGAATGTATGGTGACGCAATGCTTGTCTGTGTAGAGATGTCTTCTTTACCCCAGAGAGCACATCAGTTAGTAGAAGCAAATTATTTCACAACTTCAATTTGTTCCACGAGAGCTATTCGACTCTGTTTTAGCGACTGGCCAAAGCTTCTATGAATCTCTTCCTCAACCCCACTCACTTGCATCTTCTGACAAAGTACAAGTGCAAGTGGGACAACTTGCGAAACTCCTTGCTTGTAGATTTAAATACTTGTTTCGCAGAGAGAAACGTATACCACCACCACCACCGATAGCCTCTTTGTCGTCATTCTCGCCTCATGGATATTATTAGGAGGGGTACTAACAAAGATAATGATAATATAGTATACATAAATCATGAAAAGGCTAATAGATATTCTGCACCTTGGTGCAGGTGGTCGGTTTTTGCATTATGTATGATCAATTATGAATCATCAGCATCACCGTAACGCTGAGAAAACTAAACGAGAGTCAAACAACAATAATTGTTTACTCCTCTCGTCGTAGTGTTTGTCTCAGTGTTTTCGTTTGGTAAACTTATACGGATATACCATCAATGTTCAGAGTAGGTATGAATTTATGTAACTCCATGAAGATGGTTACGTTATTTTGTATTAAGTATTTAAATATAGAAGGACATAACTTAATAGTAAAATATGGCTAATTCTTGTACCTGACTACGTAATAGGGATAATGTTAATATATAAGGACACAACAACGCAAGATGATGCATATTTATTAGAAGAGGGCTCCAAAAGAGCACATAA